>JAVHNF010064861.1:33879-49664 GCA_034783455.1 Micropsitta finschii
CAGGGGGGTTGGACTAGATGATCTTTTGAGGTCCCTTCCAACCCTTGGGATTCTGTGATTCTGTGTGATTCTGTGAAAAAGCCTGTAACCTTCCATTCCAACACTCCAGTCAAAGGAGCCATCCCACCATATTTCTGTGATACCTATTAGATCATACCCCTGTAGACATGCACACATCTCTAATTCCTTCTGTTTGTTCCCCATGCTATGGGCGTGTGTATAGAGAGCAGAGTTAGAGGTGCAGGATCTTTTCTTTTGACCTGCTGGTCATGTTTCTTTTGATGCAGCCCATCACAGAACTGGTTTTCTGGGCTGTGGGTGCACACTGCCAGCTCATGTAAATGGGATGTGTACAACAATCATAGGTCTGCTTCTGTGATACAAGTGTCTTAAGTTACTTTGTGATGAATTTGACTTTTCTTGTCTCGAATAGGGAAAGGTTCTTCAATTTATATAAAATGCTGTTCGTTACTTTGCTACCCACACATTTATTGTAATTTAGTTACTTTATCTGCTATTTTAAATTAACTCTCTGCTAATCTCTATTAATTCTGCTAATTGTCTGATAAGCTGTAATTTTTTTTCCTTTTAGGAAGTTGAGGAGGAGGCAGAGGGACACCTGGAGTTTTATCTAATAATTTTGACAGGGAGAGTGGGCCAGAAACTGGGTATAAGGTTGTAGCCTATCCTGTTACAGTTATTGTTAGCTATGGTGCTAATAATAGGTAGTTGTGTATTTCTTTAATGTGTGTTAGATCTATGTAACAACACTATCAATGTTATGCTAAAATGTAACTATACTAGCACAGTGGAGAAGAGTTCTTTTTTTTTTTGTTTGTTGTTTGGATGTGACATGTTTTCTTGGATTACTGCTTGAAGCAAGATAATGGGGCTATAATCACTGTCTTTGGGATGTAAATGTGTGCCATGCTGAAAACCTATTTCTGCAGATAAATGTGTAAGCAGTAGTTCTGTGAAAGTCAACATGTCTCTTACCAGTCAAGTTAATACATACCGGGTATGTAACTTCACTGTAAAGGCAGAGCACTGGAAGAACTTCAATATTTAATAAAGCCTTATAGTTGAGATTATAATAGTTTGGGGTTTAAAATACACATATGCAGCTTGTTTAAAAGTTATTTTTAAAACTACATTGTATGCAAAACATAATGTTTGCTTTTTTCTATTAGCACCATGGAGATTTCACAGTCTCTCTTAGTGATTTATTGGAAACTTGGAAATACTTATTATATGACAAACTGGGATTATCATATGAAAACATGAAAGAACCTGAAAATTATGCTGACATGAAAAAAGCCTATCATGCCTTCTTAGCAAGAAGCAGTATGCTAGATCTAATAGATATATATCAGAAGTGCTGTGGTCTTGGACTTGTATCTGAAGATGAAAGCATAGCTCCTGTAAGTATTTTTGTTTATTTGATCTCTTTTTCTGGCTGGTGTGTGTTTGTTTTTGACATATTTTGTTTCCAGTTATGGATTTATGACACTTCTGAATATACATAGCATATCCGAATTATTCACAAGTTACTTTACTTTTCTACTGCAGAAACAGATGAGTTTAATTTACCAACTCCTTTAAGGAGATCTTAAATTCACTCAAGCTATTTTTCTATTGTCCTGCTGGATAGGTAAGTCTCACAGCTCTTCTGTGAGTGTGTCGCCCTTTGCCAGAAATGGAACTGAAAAATTAAATGTAGAGATTTGATAAAACTGGAACGAAGTTTAGTGATTAACACATGTCATGGAATTTTGATTGTATGTTGATAACCATTAAAAATATTTTTATTGTTTATCTTAAAATACCATGCTCTTTAAAAGCAAAAACTTCCTTATATTAGAAGTAGTTTCATGATATAATTTTCCAGAAACCACTTCAGCCACTCAGTCAGCAGCTCTGTTGCAGTTTATTGCAGGTCAGATGTTCTTACAGCACTGTATGTGAGGCCATGCTCTAAGCTAGAGAAGTTCTAGTGTGTATTCCACTCTTAGACTGTAAAAGTAGGAAAAATTAATATGATTAATCTCTGGTTTTTGCTTAAAATTATATGTAAATTGCAATTAAGCTTGAAACACAACCATTCCACATGATTTTATTTGATTTTGTGCTATCTAGACTATGGAAAGGCCAAAAGACAAAGGATATTGATACTGAAAAATTAATGAATGTTGGATCTAGATTCAGGTACTTCTAGCTTCTAAGGATAGAGAGGAGTTAATTGTCTGCTTTTACTGTCCACTTGCAGTCTTACGGACTTTGGCAAATTACTGTTTATTTAATCTTCCGAATTTGATGTATGTTTAATTAGATCATCATTTTTTATATGAGGGAAGCTACAGCTATCAGTAACTGAATGCTAATTAAAACTGGGAATGCTTTTCTAATAGGCTGGATTAGTTCAAAAGTAACTTGGAACTGTTTTGGAGGCAGTTCGCAGTTCTGTAGAAATCTCATGTTTCTTCTATTAATTGCATACATCTAATATGATGTAGAAATGTATGTAAATTGAAGATCAGAAGCAGTGTTTCCTTTGACTCATGCAAGTGTCAAATTATATTATATATTTATTGCTCTTCACTTTGCATAAATAATGGGGGGGGGAGAATATAGCAGTGTTAAGAACTGAGATAATGATACCCCTAAAATATTGTGGGTATAATTAGACAGGCTTTTGCATTTTGAGACTTTTCAGTTAATTGGCAGGTGATTGAAGGCTATATGCATGGTTTTTAATTTGAAAAATGCTATCTTTTGCAAGGTAAAAGAAATAATGGTGCTGTTTCTTTTATTACTGGATCAGGTTTGTAAGTAAAACCATTCAGTGAATATTTTGTGCTTTCCTGAAGGTCTGAAAAGCTTTGTGAAAGCTTTTGTGAAAGCTTGTGTCAATGTCAGGGGCTCGCCATAGATCAGACTTCTGGCCATGTGGCTGGGGACTTGATCCTCCTGCAGGAGATGCAGTATTACTGCTGTCTCATGTCATGCATCATCCTATAATTTTCAATTATGTCAGATAAGCATGTTTTCTTTGCGGGATTAACCAGTTTTGCATGGTATTTTGATTCTGTCCAAGAAAGCTTATTGTTGTGAATTTCTCAAGTATCTTTGATTTTCACATGAATTACAAAGGGCCTCACCATCAAATGAAAGCGTGACTTACTAAAATGAGCAGAAAGTAGTCCTACTCCTAGGTTCCTATAGGTACTGTGTCAATAAAACTGGGGGCTGTTATGCAGATGAAATAGTATTTACCTTCATGGCCATGAATTCCCCTTTCTTTTCCTTGTGTGTTTAAAGAATAATACCTAATAGTTTTGTATAGTTTACCTTAGCTTTTTTAGACTTTCAGTATATTAGAAATAAATCTTACTTGAAAATATTAGTCTGCTTTCTTAGGAAATAGTGCTGTAAAATCTTGATGACATAACTCAAGCCAGATTTTGAAAGGCATGCTCTGGAAAGTCAAGTAGGATTATTCAAGGATAACTGAATTCTAGCATGGAATTGGAAAAGCTAAAAAAGCATCCTTTAAAATAAGGACACTATGTGTTTGGATCTAGGGTCAATGCATTACTATTTCTTAAATGAAACAATGATAGCAAGTTAAGAGGTGAAAGATCAAAGATAAGAAGGGGAAGCAGACAGTCCTGGAGACTGAGATTGCTGAATCAAAGGCACAGCAGAAATTCATGTGTTCCTTTCTCCTGAAAATGAGCAAATAGTAAAATGCTTATTCTGTTGCAGTATGCAGTACGGAAAATGTAACTTGCATGTCATATTCTGCATTACACAAGTTGGTATTAAAAAAATGTATTTTGTTTTTTCCTGCAGCTTAAGCTAGAAGACTACAAAGATCGCCTGAAGAAGGGAGAAGCTCTCAATCAAGATCAGTTGGTAAGTGCAGGAATGGATGCCCTCAAAACCTTCAGCCATGTCAGAAGGATAGGTTGCTGAGGTGGTGGTGTTTCACAGAAGTGATGCCTGCATGCTTGCAGTGGTATTTTTCACAAAGCCAAATGGATGAATTATTGGTAATTAAGTTGAATGTTGAGCCCACAAGCTTTGTCTCCTACTTTGACCTCAGCACACAAGATGGAGGTTACAGAAGGTATTTATTTATCTTTGCTCTGTAGACTTTCAGCTTCAGTGTTCCTGCACCTTTCTTGAGGGGGGGGGTGTTCATATGCAGCTTATCTTTGCGGCATTGCTGTGTTTGAACCTGAACATCAAGGCTTCTGGAGTAGCTAATTAATCTTCATGACATCTTCATGACATCTTCATTAATAGGTGTTATTTGAAGTTGCCAGTCAGCTGCACAGTGCTGTTGATTACGAGTAGCTGTTAAAATACAATTGACGAACAGTTCCTGTTGGTAGAAGGAAGATGCTGGTCTAACTTGCATGATTTCTAAAGGTTTCCCTAATACAAGAATCTGGCTATGGGTTACTGATGCAGTTTGGAATACTCTCTTGTCCTTCTAGTGTTGCTGTTAGACAGCTGTGATTCACCGGCACTCAAATGCTGTTACAGCATTGTCTTGTACATAATGTTGCTAGAGTTTGGAATGCCAGGATGCAAGATCACTAAACAAATGTGATCCACTTTGTGGAGTGGGTGCAAGCTTGCCTAATGTTAAACAGTAATTCTGGCTTTTTTCTGTCTTGGACTAGAATGGATTCTAGAACTGAAACAAAGTTTCTGTAACATGAAAGCTATTACTTAAGCATACCTGAGTAGTAGTGTTACATAATCTGAAGGGTGTATTGCTCTAGTCATGGAACCATAGAGTATCTCAACTTGGAAGGGGACCCATAAGGATCATGAGTCCAACTCCTTGCAGGACTACCGAACACTAAGTAGTATGAGTAAGTGTTGTCCAGGTGCTCCTTGAACACTGATGGGCTTGGTGCTGTGGGGAGCCTGTTCTGGTGACTAACCATGCTTTCAGTGAGGAATGTTTTCTTAATGTTCACCATGAACTTCCTCTGAGGGAGCTTCATTTTATGTCCTTGTGTCATATTGATGGTCACCAAGGAGAGGAGATCAGCAGTTCCCCCTCCACTGCCACCTTTAAGGCAGTTGTAGGCTGCAATTGGGTCACCCCTTAACCTCCTCTTCTCCAAGCTGAACAAACAGTGTGACCTCAGCTGCTCATGTAAGTCTTGCCCTCTAGGTCTTTTATCATGTTGGTTGCCCTCTTCAGGACACCCTCTAATAGTTTGTCCTTTTTGTATTGAGGTGCCCAAAACTACACATAGTACTTGAGATGGGGCTGCACCAGTGCAGAGTGGATGATCACCTCCCTCAACCAGCTTGCTATGCTGTACTCGATATGCCCCAGGACACAGTTGGCCCTTTGGGCTGCTAGGGCATACTGTTGACATAATTAAAATTGCCATCATTCCAGACTTCCAGATGTCTTTCCATGTGGCTGCTTCCCAGCCTGTTTTTCCCTTGTGCTGATCCTTCTTGTTGAGCCAGTTGGAAAAGTAATTTCATTGGCTGCTAGCTGTATCTCAGTGCAGCAGGATGAGAGCACAAATACTGTTTCCTTACCCTGAATGATTTCCAAATGAACTAGATGTGAGATAAGGGGGAAAATTATAATAATAATATAGGATGACGACTTTTTATTTTCTCTAAATTCAATCTGGAATTAGGTGGGCAAGAGCCTTTTGTGTTATCATAGGTATTAACTATAATCTATTTTCTGTCACTAACAGACTATTGAATAGTATTCTGTGTAAGTTTGATTGATCTTGAACATGTTTTAAAGCTACTTCTGAATTTGACTAGTAGTTTGGTATATACCCTGGGCTGTGAAAAGATGTTAGGTGAAAGTGAAATTATGATGTGAGGGACTAGAGGTGAAGGATTCTGTAGAAATCATTCTTGCAACTGCATCCAGCAGTGCTGATTTTGGAAAATGGCAAGTAACTTGGTTACTGGCTTTTGGTATTTTCAGCTGAGCTGGATATTCCAGCCTTCTAAAATGGGAGATTATATTCAGTCCTGCTAGTAAACTGACCACTGGTAGTCAAACAGTTGGAATGATTATTGTAGAAATATGTATCAACTCAGTATTTAATAATCTAGTCAAGACCCCTGTTTTAGTAGTTAAGATATGGAAATACTGCACTTGTACCTTTCAGATGCAAATTCCCAATGTAGGTATAAATACCAGGACCTGGTGATTTGAGCTAGAGCAGAAAGAGCTTGATAGCTTGGACACTTGCCTGAAGAAATCTAACTGCTTGTAATACAGTGAGGCTCTAGTGTAACTTGATGTCACCTATACTCATATTGTTCCTTGCACAGAGGAAGTGCCCATCTGATGATGAACTTCTGTAAGCAGTTTGGAGTAAACTGTAATTACTTATGGTGTGTGCATGCCTGCCAGAGCTACTGTGTGTGTTAGTCTTCCTTCAGGAAACACCTGTTTCAGAAATTAAGAGCTTCCAGCAAGTTAAATACCCTCACTGGCAATACTCTGGTTTGCAAGCTGAGCAGGCTTTCCTTGGTACTGTTCCTCCAGTGTGCTGTTAATGAATGTTAATAACAGGTGTGACACAAGAAAGCTATTGCTTTCCTCTGGCCTGAGTTACAGCTTGTCATGAGAGCAGTGGTAACTGTTCTTGATGTTTTCAGGTAGGGAATTTTACTCTGGGATTTGCACTGTTAAAAGCACAATTACTGCCATCTGTCTCAGAAGTTGTTGGCGTTAAATTGTGAGTATTTCTCCATGTGTGGGTATTAGAGTCTTAGAAGTTACTCTCCTGAGTGAACTTGCATTGATTAACTTGCTGAGGGCAGCTTAAACTGCCAGATGAGTACTTTAACTCATGCACCTCACTGTGCTGAGTAGCATTTAGGCCTAGTAATATTTAATATGCTACAAATAAGTGAATACAAGTAAGCAATCAGTGAAACGGATTGAACAAATGAGTATGTAGCTTGTTTTCCAGTTGCTTAGGAACACATGGAATTTGCAGATGTCCCAAATCTAATTGGTGCGGTAGATCAAGCTTTTGTCATTGCACTGATGAAATGCTTCTCAACACTAACACTACTTTGAAAGAGCTTTATAGTAGACCCATGAGCTTATTCCAGGAAACTTCTGCTATCATGAGCATAAACCACATGCACATGTGAGCAACTGAAACATATTTCCCAGCCATGCTTACGGTATGAGGATATGGGCAGCATGTCTGAACTACAGCATTTTGCTGTCTTCACAGCCTTCAAGGAAACTTATAAAAATAAACTGACTGCTTAGTGGGGAATAACTCCTAAAAGAAAAATAGGGTATATCAAAGGGCATATTAATAATCCACCTCAGTTTTTTTTGAAGACTAGTTAGTAAAATATTGGTTAACGCCATTAGTGAAGGCAGGAACATTGTTTTATTTGTGGAAACCAGATTTGAAGGACTTTTTCTCTCCAAGTATGACTTGGCTTCCATGTTCTTCCTAAAGTTTGTACAAATTACCTGTAAAGGCATTCAGGTAAGTGTGAGGTTAAAAGACCTGTGCTGAACTTGTGTCCTGTATCCCTTCCAGGCTTTTGTATCAGTGTCTGATTTTTAAGTAGTTGTTTACTTCTGACTGCTGAGACCTATGGGAACAAAAGGAAAATTGAAGTAACTGGTATCCAGGCTTTCTTGTTTCAACATAAGTATACCAAGTATTGAACAAGATGTTGCCTGGAAAGTCTAATGCAGACAAACTTGTAGGATGTGTGTAGTGGTGTGAGCTGGCTTTGTGCTGCATCTCAGTCATGGTTGAATGATATTCATGGCTAAACTTAAAATACTATTTACAGATATGCTATCTATAAAAAGTTACGATTTTAGGGAAATATATGCTAAGTAGCTGGTTGTCAATGGTAGTTTACTAGTTGCATCTCAATTCCTGTGTACTTACCTTAAGTCTGACAAATTTTTACTTGTTCCTTTGTAGGAGGCCGTAGAGAAATATGATGAAGTAGTACACAACTTGGAATTTGCTAAGGAGCTTCAGAAGACTTTTTCAGGACTCAGCCAAGATGTAAGTTTAAAATGCTCTTCCCTATGTTGTAAGAAAGTAACTGCAAAGCTTGTGCTACTCTTCTAATGGCTACGCTTACATATCAATATGCAGAATACTTCAATACTTGGAAGTTTCTATCTTGGGACTTGGGGGAATGATCTGCTTAAGCTCTCTAGAGTAGTGAATAGAGCAGAGTAAATGTTGACAGTTTTGTGTACCACTGACCTCCACAATAGTTATTGGCTATGTACTTCTGTAAGAACTTGTGCTTAAGTAAATTGAGTCATTGGAACTCAGCTGTGTTTGAGATGGCTTCAGTTAAGCTTGAAAACATTAACTGATACTGCTGGTACCTTGTGCTGGAGGTGGACTTACCTGCTGTGTAGGTACAGACTGGTAGGGGAGCATATCTGCTGGAAGGGCTGTGCAGGTCCTTATGGGCTGCAGGCAAAGTAAATTAAATATACCCCTGGAGCAGTGAAAGCTAGACTAGCCTGAGGACCAGTACATTAAAGAGAACTGATGATATGGTATTGATAACCAGGTGTGTCTTTTTCTGGTCACTTGGTACACAAAGGCTAGAGGTAAACTTCAGTGTGTCCAGTGGTGGGTCTCTAAATGGCTGGGGCCTGGAAAATGGTATCTGTGGGGAGAGACTGGAAGAACTGGGCTTGTTTGGCCTGGTGAAGTGAAGGCTTCTTAGGAGATGCAGTATTGGCCTTCAACTACTAAATCGATTCCTGAAAGGGTGGAGCCAGGGTTTTTGCTGAGATGTGGTAGAAGGAGTAATCCTAAATTAAAATAGTAGGCTCCAATTAGATAAGAGGAAAACTGTCACTGAGGACAACCGAGCACTAGGGCAGGCTGCCTAGAGAAGTGTTAAAATCTGTCCTTGTATCTCTTCAAGACCTGACTGCACAAGCTCTAAGCAAACTGATCTTGATCTGGTGTAACCTTTGTTTTGGAGGCTGGGCGGGATGGCATCCCAAGATCCCCTTGAAACAATATTTTGATGTTTTCAATGAGGGGAAAGTGCTGGGATTAAATCACTGGCAAGTACAGCTCTCAGTAAAATTTTACTGAAGCCTGTGGAGTTTGCCACTTAACTGCAGCAACGTGCTGCAGTTGTCTCTAATTATGGCAAGTATCAGATTTAGTGCTTTATGTTGTTACTCAGGGTTTAAAGCACTAAATACATTATTTTTAGGTAAGCAGATGTTTTACTCTTTGAAGAAACTGGTTTCTTAGCTCAAGGAAGTACTATCTTTAAAAGGTTTGATCCATGGTGGTTTTATGGACACTGGACATGATTAGTCACTGCTCTGGCATTATTTCTTTGGCATTTACAGAATGCTGAAGGACTGGTAAAATGGTAAACGTTTTGGTGTTTAGAGAGACCGAAAAAGTTTTGCTTGAGGCTTTTCTTGTGTATGTAGTAATTCCACGTAGTGCTGTAAATCTCTCAAAATTAAAGCGGAGATTTAAGAGCCTTTCCAGTAGTGTTGCTGCTTTGGGTTCAATCAGACGTTTTATGTTGAACACAAACTACTGTGCTGAATGTAAAATCTTGGATTGCTTCTTACCGCTTTTCTCTGTAGCTGCCCATAAAATATTAGAAATTAGGGATTGTTACCAAGTGTATCTTTCTGTAGGTGTTTCAGTAATCCAGGTCATGTTTGTCCTTGCACTTAAGGTATATTTAAAGACTAACCCATTTTTTTTCGCTTTGGCTTTACTTCTGCCTGTATGGATTCTACAGGCAGTACCCATTACTGGAACACTAGTGAACATTCTGGCAACATCCTTACAGATTTTACACTGCATTCTAGAAAAACTAAGTTTTTCACACATCTTGCGAAGAAACTTAAGATGCCCTTTAATGAGGTATCTTAAATCTTTCAGTTACTCAGCTTCTGCTGTATAATTCTATTAGTATATGATACACGGCCTTCATGCATTTGAGAAGTTTATGTTCTGTGACTTGTTGCTTATTTCATGAGTGCTTCAGTCCTCTGCCATCAGAAATAAGAGTTGCTGTAGGATGCTGCTGCATCATTTAAATTGGAGTGTTCAAAAGTGAAGAGGCAGTTGTCTCATAGGAGAAATTTGGAAACTTCTGCATTACTAAATTAATGTGGTGTTAAAGGTCAGCTAGGCTTGGATTTGTGTTGGTATCAATTCCTTATATTTGGTTGTGAGAGCTTTTACAATAAAGCAACTAGCAGCTCTAATCAAGATCTAAATAGCATAAAGGCATATTACAAGTGAAGCTATCAGTATCCAGTTTGACTAAAAGCTAGATTTGTAGGGAATTAGTAAATAAATGGGGAGCTTTTCCAGAGAAGGAGCTTGAACTCTTGGGTATCTGAAGAGAAGTTAGGAGCTTCTGTTATCTAACCAAAATTAATAGTTTGATCAATGTAAGATGATCGATACTAGAGCTTACTGTGTTTCAGACTAGAATCCTGTTACTTAACCGTGTTTAACTGTTGAATTCATGTACTGAAATAGCTGCTGAAAGCACAGAAGAAGGCTCAACGAAGAGAGAGTCTACTGAAGCTTGAAGCTGAGAAGAAGAAACTGCGTACAATACTTCAAGTCCAGTATGTGCTGCAAAACTTCACTCAAGAGCATGTTCAGAAAGATTTCAAAGGTGGTGTGAATGGTGCAATATACTTGCCTTCTAAAGAACTAGACTACCTCATAAGATTTGCAAAACTGACATGTCCAGAAAGAAATGAAAACTTGAGGTAAGGTCAAGATTTTTGTCTAATTGGTATGCTTCATTCATTACAGTAAAAGTCCTCTGTTTGACACTGTCTTGAAATATTATGTTTTGGGACATTAATTAAAATCCTGTTCAGTACGCTTGCTTTAGTCTTAGACTAAGAGTGAAGCAGATGGACCTCACTGAGCATTAGAGGAAAGCTGCAGGAGTTACAGCCTCAGCTGTGCAAGTTGCATACAAGCCCTGCCATCTTACGTCTTGTTGTGGGGCTGAAGGGGGGTAGTCCAATACCATCGTAAGCAGGGAGGCTGGTGGTGTGCTGCTTTCTTGAGGTCTTGCTGTTCCTGGACTGAAAGTGCAGTAAATGCAGAACTACGTTCCATTCACATGGGGATCCAGATGTGCTGCTTTATTCCAAGGAAAGGTGGTACTCCTGAGGCTCTCTTGCTATTATCTTCAAATCTTTGAAGTTTTAAAAATTTAACAGAAATTTTTGATACCTCTACAATAAATGTCATACTTTTTAAGATAACAAGCTGTCAACAGGTGTAATATCAGTACTAATTTTGTACCATGTTTGTATTACAATGGCTTATGCTTAGCCTATCTGTTTTTATGATAGTATAGTAAGAATTGTACTTAAATATGGAAAAGTAGTTATTAGGTGGCAGGTTGAAACATTTCCTGGATAAGAGTACTTCCATATTCAAACATGACTTCCTAAAAATCACTTGCCATATACTGAACTGGCCAAATCTTTGCTCTGAAGGTAATTTCTAAAGAACAGCTGCTTATAAAAAGCTACACAATAGGAGTCTCTTATTCCGATGAAAAAACTTTATTTCTAGCTTTCTCTGGGTTACATTTCCACAAGAAGCACAATACTTTCCTTTGAGGTTTTAAATTTCATCATGGTAGATTTCCAAATCTATTGCCTGGAGGGAGTGGGGTGGATCATGGACCTGTGTCAAAGCCCCTCAGTAACTAGCAGAGGCCAGGAGCTGTTGACTGCCCCTGCACATGTGCATCCAATGAACAAGGTGTTCAGCTGGTCAAAGAGCAATTGTTTCCCTGTCTAGGAGTCCTGACTTGGAATGAAGGTCAGTTTTATGGTCTTGTGGGATAGTGCTAGGCTCTTTAATGTGTCTTAATTATTCACTATTTAAATTTGCTAGGTTAAATCATGTACAGATAGAGATAAATCAGTAGTGGATAATGGACCTAGGGTTCTCTTCAGTGGGAAGGCCAAACATTAGTCAGTGTCTTCAAAGGAGGGGTGCTGGAATACTGCAACACTTGATCTTGGCTATGATTCTACCTAGTAGAATTGTCATTTGTTTTAGTGTTGAAGACCAAATGGAACAATCATCTCTCTACTTCTGGGACCTTCTAGAAGGAAGTGAGAAACCTGTGGTTGGAACAACATGTGAGTATCTTATCTAGAGAACTAACTTAGAAATCTGAAATGTGCATGCTAATTAAAACATCTTGAAACCAGTGGAATATACATGGAAGGCTACTAAATTAAGCACTTCAAACTACTATGTGTTCATTTGGTTGTCCAAGGGTAAAGTGCTGGTAGCTTCAAGTTCTGTTTAAGTACAGCTCAACAACAATACAGCATGCTTTTTTTTTCCAGGTAAAGGCTTACTCTTCCTCCAATGTACTAGCACCTTCTTGTGCAGTAACGATGGTAGTAATTCAAAAGCTGATGCATGAATACCTTACAGAGCTAGCAGTGGGAACATTTTTGGATAGTTATGTGCAAATGGCTTAAGATTGGAATACTGTTCCCAGCCATGAAATGCTTAGTTGAGTAAACTGATCTGTTTTACAAAGCTTCATTGGCCCCAGGCTGAAGGTCCCACAGCGCTGAAGATTGTCTTGTAAGAATTCCAGGCTCATGCCTGTTGTCTGATTACAGTGCAGGATACCACAGTAAGGAAGGATAGTCATTAGTGGAACTTGCTGTGTTAGCTAACCATGTACAGTGCAGTCTTTGACCTGCTGCAAGTGTCCTTATTTTTAAAGCACAACAATCTGTGGGACTCTACGTGTTTTATTCCATCAGTGGCTTAGTTTCAACAACCATGGTTGTAAACCAGCATATACATTTTATGTTCCGATTTAGAACATGCAAAAGAAATGTGAAGAAAGTCTTTCCTATTAGAACAGACCTTGTTTGTCCCATCTATTCCAATCGTGTAATGGCTGTATGGCAGTATCTTTTATTTGTAATTAACAGCGTTGTTGAAGCTGTTGGACCAGAGCAATGGTGTACCCTATCTAATTTCTACATGCAGATAGTTGAGCTGAAGATTAAGTGTTAACTCTTTTCATGTAGTTCTGGACAAACCGCAAGCTGGCCTTATATTGTTACAGGCTGGTAACTTTGTGTCTGTTGACATAAATTGATAGCCTAGTTATTTTGAACTCCAAGCTTTTGTAGCTTGGCTAAAACCTAAACTTTTGTGACTTTTTGTCAGTATCTCTACCCCTTTAGTGTCAGTCTTGCACAAGCTAAACTTGAGATAGAGCTATTATAACTTCTCACTAGTATTCACTGCCTTGGAAGACAATTTTCTATACCCACATTAAATTCAAGCTGCAATTCTTGTTCATGTGGTTGTCGCTGGTAGGAGTGATCTCTCGCTGAGTATTTTTCCTGTTTTTAAGGATGCTTTTGTTCTAGCTTCTCTGAAAGAATTTCTAGTATGACTTCTGGGACCTTACTCTATGTTGCTGTCTTTTTTGCATAAAGGGGAAAACTAGACACTTCTTGGAGTACACAGTTAAGTTCTTCTTTTCCAAAACTTCAGAGCGTTAAGTTCAGTCTGGAACAGTCTCTTGCTTCCCCACCCCCTGCTTGTTTCTGCAGTTCTTAACTTTTTGGTCTGAGACTTAGTATCTTATCACTGGGAAGAGTGTGTTGTAGGGCAGTTGCATAGTGAGTTTGTTTAGCTTTACCTTTGCTGCAGTCTGTACAACATACTTTTAGTATCAGTGCTGGGTAGCTTACAGGGTAAACAAAGGGTAAATAAATTCCTTTCTAAGCATGTGGGAGACGAGGTAGCTCAGTGTTGACCTTGTGTGCATTTAAACACAAGTTGCAGTCTTACCTCTGGCTTGCAAAAGTGCTTTCAGCTGTAATATATAAAGTAGTCTAACAAATACTTTCTGTTACTAAAACACTTTATTGCAATAACTCAGTAAGATGTGTGAACTTGGAAAAGTTGCAATTTATGTAAAGGGAAGGGAGTAAAGAGTTTTGATCTGAATACTCCTTAATTTCAAATTGTAATATCTTAACTGCATGGATTTCTACTCTTCAGATAAACACATGAAGGACCTGCTGTCCAAACTTCTGGACTCTCGCTACTTTGAAAGTATTCCGTCGCCTCGCACCCCTGTGCCAGTAAAAGAAATGGAAGAAGTAAATAGAAAATCTGAGAGAACAAGACACATGTCAAAAGGAGAGGCTGTCAAAGAACCAGGTGGAATATTACAAGGTTCAATTTCTGTGTCATTGTGTTAAGCTTGAACTGAGCACTGACTTTGCATAGCTTGAGACTAAATTTAATGCTGTGCAGTGGCTTACTTGCAATGTAGCAGATAAAATAGAACCTACAAGGCTTTGAGCCCTATTCTGACAAATACTGTAGGGGAGAAACAATCTAATTCATAGTAATAAGATGGTTTTGTCATCTGAGCAAGTCTTCATGTTCAAGGTGTGAGAATTGTCTAGTTTAGAAATATTACAATAACCGAATTACAAATACTACAAAATGTTTCTTAATGCCACAAATTTAAAACAGAAAATAAAAGCTTGTCTAAAATTACCATGTTGAATGACAAGCTGAGCTTTAGCACTTGGCACTGCTATTGGATTAGAATTAAAGACTTGCTACTGCTTGTTCTGCCTTTCTGCATTTGATAAGTTGAAACAAATTAACATCCTTTCTCTAGAATCCATTGTGGAGCTTATGAAGTCTGAAATACAGCCACAGGAGGTAAGATATTCCACTGCTAATTGCTTTCCTTTAGTGTATGATTTATCAGAAATATAACAGCATTTCTGCAGCTTGTTTTTTAAACTTAAAAGAGTCTGAACAGTAACTTAGGTATTGCTTGACGTAGAAGCATTGGTTTGGTTGCATTTCTGTTTCTAAACCCGAATTTATGTTTTTTTCTGGGGTATTCTGGGATAAATGGGCCAGGATTACATGAAGTAGTGTAGTACTTTAATACTCTGATGCTTTCCTGAATAAACTGAAGCATCAGCCTTTAGAGTGGAAACAAACTGATATTTAGTGTACTACAGGATAGAAAAAATACCTACTAAAGCTGTCTCGAAAAGCTAAGCTTATTGCAGTAAGCTTGATACTGGTGGGGTTGCAAGTGATACAGATTTTGTTCTGATTTGTCAGAAAAGTAAGTGTTTTAACACAGACTTGTGTGCACAGGCTGTGTAGATGTGTTTCAACAACCATTAAGTCATAGAAATGCATCTGTCTATGCATGTTGAACATGTATAGACATGTTTCAACAGCTAAGTTTAGTACTTCAACTGGGAATAGCACAAATCCCATTAAACTTCAAAATGTGGGGTGTACTTCTGTAACAGGGAATACTGGTTCTTGAAATGCTGAATCATTATTTCCCAGGTATCCCATTAGAGAGTGCACCCCTGAACAAGTTTTTATAACCTAGTAACACTTGTTACCTGACTATAAAGGCTTATTCTGGTGACTTGTCAGAAAGTCTTAGACAGTGAGCCTTGTACATTCTTCATATATTTATTTCCTGTTCATGACAAAGTGGTAACTAGGGAAAACTTCAGGATCCCTTCACCGAACTGAGAATTACTGATAGCAAATATAGCCTGTCTGGTTGTAGAAGTCCAGAGGTACTGAATCTGAGAATCTAGTGACTTTTTAGTATTTAAGCTCCATTAAGGATGAGGATTATGCTTAGTTACTGGGTCAAAGACTCTGTGGGGAGGTGGTGCT
>JAVHNF010064870.1:7214-19010 GCA_034783455.1 Micropsitta finschii
AGGTATTTAATGATAGGGGTTAAAGTTCACAGCACTGGCTAATTTAGTTTTTATGTGGTGTGATGTTTCATCTCTGTGACTAAAGGAACTGCTTCGAATTGCTTACAAAGGTCTCAAGCTCAGAGTAAATGTCACAAAGCTAAAAGACAAAGTACATGTAATAAAACCTTGTATTTATATAATCACTATTATTATGTGTGTAAGACTGACTGACACTGGGATTTTATTGTACTGTACGTTGTAGGTTTATGTTGAAAAGCAGATCTTTCCAAATCTATCAGTCTACAGCTTAGATCTACACTCAGAAATATAAGTATTACATATACATAAACTGCCACAGAGCTTGCTGTATCTCTAATTTTTTTCATTTAAAACCTATTGTAATTGATAATGTTGTAAAAGATCAGTAGGACTGTTACTCCAGTTGTAGAATTTATGCATCCTACCCCTGGCTTACAGCTAATAAAAGAGCAACTTGGAGCATTTTCCTTAGCACAGGAAACCTATTTCTCATTTTCTAATTTTGTAGACACTGAATCCATGCCTTATTTGTTTGCTTGTACTTCAGCTGTTGGGTTCACAGGGTCACATGAATAATTATAAGATTATTCTGGATAGTACTTAGGGGCCAGGAAGTTCTCAGAGTTTTCATGACTGAATTGTTTAATAGACTTTTAGGTCAGGCTACAAAACATGATTTCATGAAACAATATAACTGTTCTATAAAGAAACATTTTCCGCTTTGAGGAGTTGGTTTTTTTAGTTACCTAGAGATAGGGAAAGCACCATTCCTTCCCAAAGTAATAACAGATTATTGATGCTCTGAACTTAATTTTTAAATTATATTTAACCTTCATTTGCTGATAAAAAGTCTTTATTCACCACTGCCCCCAATGAATATGTGTCAATAGGAAGTATCAAAAGTTTAGGAAAGTTTAAGGTAAGGGAGTGTGAACAGGTAATACACAATGCAGTGACCTAAAGAAATCATTTCTTCTTTTCCTTGTTTCCAGCTGATGTGTTCAGATGCTGCCTTAAACTAAATAACTGTCCCGCAGAACACAGTACATTCAATTTTCACATCCTGTTTTTATTTTATGACGTAACTTTGATGATAGATACCTAATACACACTAATGGCCATACTTATATTAAGACAACTGTATACTAGAATAAAAAAAACTATATTTACCAAAGTAATTATTACTGGAGGAGTTATTAAGTTTCATCAGAATCTGCTAAAAAGATGAAATGATGGTATTCATTTACATTAAAATTTA
Source organism: Micropsitta finschii (assembly GCA_034783455.1). Taxonomy (NCBI): domain Eukaryota; kingdom Metazoa; phylum Chordata; class Aves; order Psittaciformes; family Psittacidae; genus Micropsitta; species Micropsitta finschii. The sequence goes on from JAVHNF010064870.1 coordinate 8,494, forward strand.
CAAGTTTATTTTGCTTTCTCTAAATGGAGTTTTGGAAGCCAATTCCAAGATCTGAACATGGGACAATGACTCATTAATTTTATTTCCAATTCAGTTCTACTTGCCTGAAACGCACAAGATAAATAATCTAATGTTCTGCAATTTTCAAAAGTTCCTATTCCTACATTGCAGTTGTAAGATGTTTTTTAAAGTAAATATGCTCATTTTAAGAGGGAGAGAATGAAAGTGATTGAGGAAGAGTGACTGAACAAGGGAATGGGAATGAGAGAGCAGTAGTTCAGTATTTAAATTACATGTTTTAATTGTTAATGAAGTAAATATGGTTCTGCAAGACCAAAATATATGTTCTCCTTTCCTTTCCCACTGGAGTAGAATGTCACTTGAGGCTTGATTTTCAGAATTTAAGGCATCTGGCTTAAGACCAGAAGAACAAAAATATTTCAAATTAACTTTCTTGTTCTCTGGGGATTGTTTTAGACCCAGGGACTACAGTTTAGTCATCCCTGAGATTTATTTTGCTTTAGCGTTAGCTTCAACTAAACTCTGTATATACAATAGCTTCCTTACCAAAAGTCATAGCAATTCTTTTCAGTGCAATCATTTTTATAAATTGCAATTATATTATACTGTTATATGCCTAAGTGACCTATGTATATGCTTAACCTCTCAAAATGAAGGATAAAACTTAGATCCCTATTATAAGCTTCTTTTTTCACCATCACACCAGTTTAAAAAAAAAAAATCTGACTCATTTATTTATAATTACACATGCCCCATTTTGGATTTTTTTAACTTTTTCAAAGCTTCACCTTAGTGAAAAATAGTGCCCTTCAATAGCTTTGGGAGATCTGAGCGCAGATTTGTTTTGAATTAACTGCAACAAGTTTTCATGTACATAATAAAGCAGTCATGTACTTGAGGGAGGAAAATTTGTAGTGGATATTTCGGTTAACTCCCAAGCAAAAATGGTTACTCTCTCATTTCAAGTAATTACCATAGGATAAAAAAAAAAAAAACCAACAAACCTACAACCAAAAAAACCCACAACCCCCCCCCAAAAAAACCACAAAAAAACCAAAACAAACAAAAAACCCAAACAAGCAAACAAAAAAACCCCAACCTTAAAAGCACTGCATTTTCCCTTATAATTCTAGTAGCAGCATAACATTTTACTAAAGTCTAAATTACTCTAACCTTGACAAGTATGCCATTAAGATCTTTAGAGGTCATTTTTGTCACACTGGTCTCATTCCAAGAAAAAGCAGGAAACCTTTTTTGTTCAAACAGTGCTACAGTAAGAACTTGAGGTGGCATCAGGGACAAAACCCAGAAGAAGTACTTTAGAAAGCTACTATAGATCTAATGGATCTTTACTGTAGCAGAGAATAAACAAGCCCCTTATAATTTACAGTCGCTGATTTTCTCAGTAGTATATCAAGGACAATCTATTCCCATTGAAGGTAATGTTTTCATATGCTTTAATAACAGAGGTTTCATCAAACCCAAAATCTATATAAAATATATAAACCTATTCAATACTAGCATAGAAAAGGGCAATCTTGTGGCAAAAAAAAAAGGTGATTTCCGTCTGAGACATGTAAGTTTAAAATCTATTTTAAAATTGAGCCTGTATATTCAAAAAGTTACCCTACAAGCTGTACTAATACATTCTTCTGCAATGAAACCTACCTATAAAGATTTATCTATCAAAGACTGTATGAAAACAGAAAATGAAGAAATGATGGAAGTTTAGTTACTTATGGATGGAAAATAAAAGATGGAAAATTTGGGCACATAGTTTAGTATTATTAAAATAACTGATACAAAAGTGATAGCTTTAAAGAGTCATGGCCTCTCACAAGATTAATAGAGAAGCAAGAAGGAATAAAGATGGCAACAAATACTGTTCCATAAACTTAGATGGTTTTGATAACACTGCACCATCAATCTGCACTTGACTGCAAATTTACATTTTAGTCTAGTCATTCTTTTTTTATCTCCTGACTGTCTACCTGTGTAGTTACTTTCTTCATGGGGCATTACTCTTCTGGACTTACTAATACATCGGCAAAGGCCCATATTCACATACATGCTACTTAGCAATATGGTCCGTTAATAATGTTATATCTGTATATCCCACAATCACCTTTTTTATCACTTTGTACATACTTTAAAAGAGGAATTTTATCTCCCTGTGCGTTTATTCGGCTCCTTGGAAAGTAAGTGCCACAGCCTAATGCTGACATACATCACAGTATACATGACTTTTAACACTATTCATACTGTATCAACCTTCAGTTACCTTTTATCACTTCACACAAAGGACAAAGCAGATACGTGGGCATTTTACTGAAGACCTCAAAGCTCTGCCATAATGCTTCCAGCCTATTTGCTTTTAACATAGTAAAGCTACAACACTAAACTACAAAAGGATCAGAAAGGTAAAACTCCTCCTACTATACAAGTGAAAATAAGACGAGTTGTCACAGTGATAGAGTTTGTGTTCATTAAAAATAACCATCACAATTTGCTCTTACTAACCATTAGAGCTTATGTACAAAAAAGAACATTATTAAGTTATTTTTACAAGTAGGTACTTGGCTTCCTCATTAACCAGCCTACACAATAAATTGCTTGGGCCAAGTCAAAAGCACAGTTCATAGTTTAAATTCCTGAAACATAGTACTTTACTGGAAGACTAGTACAGGAATTGAACATTATACAATTTTCAAGTTTTTTAAACTATTTAAAAGTACAACATATGTTTGAGAAAAGGAAACAATTCTTTCATTATCATCACTAGTATGTAGTGAGTTGCCTGTAGTTTTAGTTTCACATGCATACATAAAGACAAAACAGGATTTTTTGTCTTTATAAAAGCAGACATAATAATCAAATGTCATACTGATAGTATTTCTACCAAACATTTTTCTCTTAATTACACTGAGTGAAGTGATAGGCACAGAATTTGCTTTTATTTATATTCTTACTGAATATTCAAAAAACCCAAATCTTATATGACCAGTTTATTTCACCATAATTCACTAAGAAACAGCAAGTGCTTTCTATACGTTCCTGCTGTTCATGCAATATTTCTTCATCAATTTACAGTAACAGTAAGGTATTCATTGGAGGTTTTAATGCTGACTTCATTAATTGTGTCTAAGTATGTTACCAAACAACAAAGTAAGAAAAAGAAACGCTTGTACTTCTATTACTTTATTTATAGAGTTAATCTAAAACTAAGCAAATAACTAGACAGAAGTTCAACCAAGTTTTATAATTTTAAGTACTAAAATTCTGTACGTGGCTTTACAATCAATTAAACACAATAAGCTAGTAAACATTCACATGCAATATGCCTAATTTAAATAAAAAAGGAAACAAAACCCAGACTTTCAGAAATTGCTAATTGTTTACATCTGCAGGGCAAGTACTGGCTGAAAAAGAAGCATGTTCCAGTAAGAAATATCCTGTTTAATATAACAAGAATATATTTTTCTGCAGCTTTACATTCTTCTTTCTGAAGAAGGAAAATCTTCCTGTTATTCCTGCAGTAAGAAAACATTTTTATATTTTATATTACATGAACCATACCTTTTCCCCTTGTGTTTCACCATATCCATATCCATGTCACATCAACTGGTAAGAAAAATAGAACTGTATAGAATTTGAACAAGCAAACATGAGCAGAAACTGCAAGCTAGCTTTCAGCAATACAGGATGACAGTCTGTTCTCGTCTAACAGAGACTGCCGAAGAGCCTGGAGAGAAAAGAAGTTCATTGCCAAATCTTAATCCCGTTGCTGCATTTCACATGGTGCTGCCTCACCTCTGCAGCTCCTACAAGTCTACTTTTCCAACAGCCAGTGGAAATCTGTTCTCTGTAAAAATTCCGTAAGCATTTTAGGTTAACCACATACACAGATAACAAAATCTGACATGTTTAATATTTAATTTTGCTGATATACTGGAGATTGTGTTTACATTAGTGCAAATGAAATTATGCAATGCTAAATTTATCTGAAAGGAATGCCTTAGACTCCTGGTATTGTATGAATTTATAGAAAAAAAAAATTACAATGTTAGCCATTAATTAATTTCTAAAATGTACTTATAAATACAGATAATAATGTCACCAGCATGATGTAAACTCATTGTAAGCAAAAATAAAATAATTCTTCCTACATTAGATTTATCATCTCTACGTTACTAATACAATTATATTATTGCAGAAAATATATAGATTAATTTGTAAATAAAACTTTGAGCCAAATTACATAAACACAAGAAAATCATTTCTAATGGCTGTCCTCTTAAAAACGTTCCCAAGCATACTGCTGAGGTCTGCTGCACACTGCTCTACTCTAACTCTGCAGATGTCCTTTCTATTGACCCACCGTATTTCTTCACAAGGGGGCACAATTTAGACATGAAAGAACTGATTAACAAGTTATTTTTGCAAACCTAAAATTTCCAAGAGTGGCTGTATGCTACTTTAAGAGGGTCAGAGAGGAACACAAAGTAGATGAAATAGAATTTTTCCTAGTGCAGGAACTGAAATAAGGAGCCTTACAAATGCTTTTTTTTTTTTTTTTTTTAGATTAAATTATAGATGAGTGAGCCCACATGGAAGAAGTACAGCACACTGGCACAGCCTTACACTCCTCAGGAAGAATCCTTAAAGTGGGTCACACTTCCAATTAACTTGAATATATCTGTATGTTGTAACCTGGGTAACTCTATCTGAGAAGTGAGTCTTGTTACTGTTTAGTTTACCCTCAGATACTGCTCTTGAAATCTGTGGAGAAACACTGATTGAAAAGCAATGACAGCTGAGACTACTAAGTCATGGAAAACCACCGAGTAGCAGAAACTGTGAAATAAATGGAATAGCTGCATATCTTCTGAAAATATATTCTAAATAACATCACTCATCCCTTACTGCCTCTAAAATACCTTCCATTAACAGTTATGGAAAAAACTAACACAGAAGAAAAACCATGAAAATATATGGTACAGTTGCATGCTAGAGCATCAGCAAAGTAAACAACATGAAAGATAATAACAATCAGTTAAACCCAATAGCTTCCTTCACTGTCCTTTTACAATAATTAACATACTGCAACATATACAGTAAAAGGGTACATGGCAGAGACCATTGTTCATTACTTCTCCTGTCTAAAGAAGACACATACTTGACACTTTTGGAAAAAAAAAAAAAAAGCACAATTGTTTAAATATTATTGCACTAACAGTACTTATCAGGATGATCATTATTAAATATAACATCATCTAGCAAGTAATGTAAAAATAGCAGGAAAAAGCTGAGTTCTATAAAAAAAATTATGAAACTGTATAAAACTTTGTTATTAAAGGCTCCAAAGATCAGTACATAATGGCCATTTTAAGTACTGTAGGCTCTGGCATTACAACACAGTTTTCTAGAACTGAAGCAAAGACAATTTCCCATGCAGGTTTTTCTTGAATAACACTTCCTGGAATATATTGCATCTATTTTCCTACAGAATCCAGAATCTTTAGTTTTACAAAAATAGTGAAATATCATAGAATTACCTGTGGAGAAGTGTTCTTTAGAAAAAAATTATTTGTCTATTTCTAATCACTGATCTTCTGGTATTGCCTTGACATTATAACAACTGCTTTGGTACCCAAAGTTCCCTAATAGCAACTTGTGGTTGATTTCCTCAAGTGCTGGAAGCCAGAAGAAATTTCTTATCTGTTACTGTCAGGGAAAATGTACTTTTGCTTGAAAAGGCATAACTACAGATATTCTAAAATTTGGCTCTTTTTGCCAAGGATTTGTGTCTAGAAAACAATCCCCTTTTATGGTATCATACTGAAGGAAGACTTTACATGGAATACCCAAGCATGAAAAGACAGGATAAACACCTCTTCCACATACACCAATTTCATTCAAATTTTGGAAATAGGGATCAATCAATGATATTTGAGAAAAGAGCAACAGAAAAAGCATGCTGGAAGGAGAGTCAGTGTTGGTAATCAGTGAGAGGGATAGCGCTCATCTCTTCTTTGCCTACTTTATGCCCAATGATGACTGCATTTCTATGTAGAATGACAACCTAAGTAGGTACATAGACACTGCTTTATGTTCTCTACCTACTGATTAACTCTGTTGAAGAGCATCTGTCGAAACTGAGACTCTTTGATAGAGAAAAATCATATAAATATTTAAAGATACCTCTCCCACAGAAAACATGTTGAATACACTTCCAACCATGCTGAGGTTTGCAGGACAGATTAGCTCTTCAGGGAAACCCCTACCATTATACACATCTTGCAACTAAACGTTACAAAAAACAGATATTCTTCCTTAGCTGGCCTGCCAAATGTTTTACTGGAAACAGACAGAAACATCTACAGATGTTCCACCTGCTACCTGTCTTATGTGACAAACCTGTTCATTCATTTCTATGAACCATAATCTGTCTTCATAATGGGTAGCCCCACTTTTACATGGGAAATTAATGAAAAGATGTCTATCTTTCCTATAATCACTCCAGTCCCAGTGGCAGCTTCTATTCCACTGCAAAGTAGGGGAACTACAATCACTTTGAATTAAGCAAAACAGGGAATCTAATAAAGTTCAGGTAAGTATTTTTAATTGCTTTTCCTAACTACAAGAGAATTTATTGCAAGATGAATTTGAAGTTTGTTTGCAAACATCTATGGGCATTTAGTCCATAATGTATTGACACTTTCAAGTCTATGGACATTTTAAAGGATACATTAATGATTTTTAGTAAAATGGTCTTGAAAAAAGGCAACTGATAAGAAATGTGACTACAGTAAAAAATAATGACTTAAAAGTATGCATTTATTTTTTATGCATTTATATTTAGGTAAGCAGCTCTGGAATCTCTAGTTTTACCTATATAGTATACACTGCTAAAGTTCACATTTTTTCTTAGCTATTACTTTATAATCACTACAAAAGTGTTCTTTGAGAGCTGAGACCAAAGCGCCTAAACAAAAGATATAATTCGAACCAAAAATTCCCGACTCCTGGAGTCCATAATAAAATCTTCACTTTAAGTGCCTATGACCATGGTATTATCCAAATAGTGTGAACCCTGATACCATCTAGAACGGAAACTGCTTTACTCTCTCAGACTTCTTTAATGTGCAGCAAGAACCACTATGCAAAGCAATACTTCAAGACAGCCAATCTGTTCTTGTCAGTCCCAACAAAACAAGAATCTAACTGATTTGTTCAAACACAATTTAAGTGCACTTCTGGCAGATAAACAATGAAATTCTCTTTCCTCTTTGGGGACTTAGGGTTTGTGCAGAAGAACAAAACACTATCTAAATTCCATGTACAGTTTGGTAATGCTCTCTAACCTTTGAATTCAAGATCATCACGTCCCCATAGTCCTGAGCATATTCTTTTCCATACAAACAGGTTTATTGAGCTAACTAAATTCTCAGCACCCTAAAGTGCCTCCCTACCAAAAGAGACTGGGAGAAGCAGGTTTACAATCTACATCCAAGATTTCAGGCCTGAGCTGTTCCCGAGATCTCATTAGGCACTCCCAATATCACATGTAGTACACACGACAAGTGTTGACATGCCTAAACCAGTCAGGAGTAAGGCATCAGTAAGACATCCTTACTCTTTCTGTCTTAGCACAAGGTTAGCAAGAAAACCAAATGCTTTTCCTGTCAAATACGGTTTTCATGGATTTTTCAGTGGCACAACATACGGACCTGATAGCATGAGAACATTTACAAGAGACTCCACTCATCTGTGGAATCCAACAGATGAACAATGTTGTTCCCTCCAACCCACATAAACAGCTTTTTTGTTATTTGTTGTTCTTACAATCCAAGAAAGAAAAGCTGTGCTTTCCCAGTAATGTCAAGGAAATTTAGGTAAACAAACCACTGCAAAATGCCTGAGGGATGACAGTTTAGAGTTTATTGTGCCAGCAAGAGGGATAAATGGTGCAACCTGCTTTAGCAGAAGATGACATTCTCCCCAGATGCAGAATTTTCATGACAGAAAGGTGAAGCTGCCCTTTGAGTCAGCTTTGTTCTCCTTCCAAAGCAAACAAACCAACAAACCATCTCTGTAGAAGACTGACTATATGACTTCTTAATTAAGAGTCTGTCAATTCCAAAATAGCTTTAATTTCACAGTGACCTTCTTTGACACTGCAAAGAGATGAAAATTTATGCTATAGCATGGAAGTAAACTCTCTATTTCCTACAAATCATTAAATACATTCCCATATCAATGGAACTGGAAAGAGCACATATCTGCAAGGAACTGTATTACAGTATACAGCCTGGGGTAGAAGGGAGGGAAGAAGGAGAAAAAGGGGAGGAAAATGAAGACAACATCCCACATATCCTCTTTGGTCTGCTTGCCAGATCTGTTCCAAAGCAGAAAAACCCAGATGCAGAACTCTTGTGCTACAACTTCTCCAACATAACTTTCAGTAAATTTGCCTGTATAGGTTTGTCCCAAAGAGCTTTAGCTTCATAGACATTTTGGAAGCTTTGTACCAAGACATGCATTTGCAATACATTAAGTACTCTAGTCCTCTCACTAAGAAAGTGAGAATTGTTTCAAGCTCCAGAAACTTATGCTTTTCACAGAATCACAGAATCCCAAGGGTTGGAAGGGACCTCAAAAGATCATCTAGTCCAACCCCCCTGCAAGATCATCTAGTCCAACCCTTTTCGTCCAAGGCAGTTGGGAGTCAAGGCTGAAACAGCTCTTATCACCCCACTTCAATGTATAATGATTCTTCTACTAACTGCAGCTGCAACTGAGACACTTACCCCCAGGCAAACCATGCCCAAGGCTAGCCCAGATGCAAGGGAATAGGACTCTCTGTCAGTGCAGTACTCCATTTCTGGTCCAGGGGGACGGCCTGGAGAACACAAAACACTGAAATTCATCTTCTGGAATTCCAGCCAAGTAACAGTGTTTAATTAAGCTCTATATTCCTAATGAAATGAGGAAAAAGTCAGGAAAGTTTTCAGTGGAATTACAAGTAACTGTCACTTAAGCCACCCTTCACCAAAAGGCAAACTCTCCAGAACCAGGTTTTGCTGCTAAATGGTACGGTTGGAGTTCAGAGACACAGTGAAAATGCCATGTCGTAACTCTAAGATCTCTAAACCTACCCAAATGCTGTCAGCAGAGTTCAAAAGCTGCTGCTAGAAAACACTGCACAGATCAAATGACCAGAATCATAGCAGATACAATTTCACCCTCATCTTTATCCCATTCTCTATTTAATAGACCATACAGCCTCTTCTAGCTAAAGTTACACATAGACATGAGTAAGAACTTCAGCGTTACAAATAAAATCAGAACTATGAGCAGAATGAAGACACAACTCAGATCAGATTTACTGTTCAGAATCAACTCTTATTGACTACTGTTTAGAAAGCCTTGAGCAAAATTCAGACCAGGAGAACTTAGGACATCGTGGCTCCATTTCCATCACCCTAGCAAGGCAAAAGGACTTGGCTTTGCAAGAGGAAAGCATTTTTCCTGCACCCAGTGCCTCCACCTCTGGTTTCTACAGTGGCAGCCACCTCACAGACTGACATGAGAAACAACAGATGTCTGGGGAGCATCAGATGTGCGGGTATAAAATGTACAACAGGTCTGCTCAAAAGCTGCAGGGGGTCAGGATCACTGCAGATATAGCAGCTGGGTCAGGAGGAATGTGTAGTTACAGATCTCCTTTACCGAGTCCCTGGCACTCCAGAACACCTTTGATCAGACAAGATTTCCAGATGGAAAAAGTATCTAAGTCCAGCAATGCTGCTGCCATATTTCTGCCACTAAATTCCATGATTGTTCTATGCTACACAAACACACAGGTCGCAGTAAGTTCTGCTCCTCTGAAAACAAAAGATGAGGTTTGGAAAATGAGAGGTGAATATTGTGGTGGGAAACACATGGTTTAAATGCTCATCTCTCTGATGTGTAGTGCATTCACATGTTGTGACTCCTGCAGTGACCACCCCGTATCTGCCAGTGTCAGCACATACCTATTTCAGCCAGCAGAACCTCAGCTGTGTGCCTGTGAGCAGTGCCCTGATAGACAAGGCCTATTCCTATGACAGCTGCCACCTGCACGTTGTGGGGGACATCCAGCTCTGTGGAGGTTGGTGGCAGCAGGGCTGGTATGTGGATGCTTAGGAGGCGCGTAATGGCCATATCCATAGTGCCCAACTTGGCAGCCGACACGCCAAGCAACAGGCCAATGCTTGTCATCTCATGGCCCTGAGAAAGGAAACAAAGAGCAACAGCCAAAAAGATCAGAAGTGTTCAGTAAAGGAAAAACACTTGTCCCAGTGTCCCACTCACCATCCCAATGAGCTGTGCACAATATGAGGTGCAGGAGGTGATCCTGCCCCTCTACTCTGCTCCTGTGAGACCTCACTTGGAGCACTGTGTGCAGTTCTGGTGTCCTCAACATAAAAAGGACATGGAACTGTTGGAACAAG
>JAVHNF010064870.1:19110-34581 GCA_034783455.1 Micropsitta finschii
TGCTAGTGGCACCCTTGGGAGGCGGGAGGTCTTCTGGTCTTCATTAATACTAGAACAATGTCCCACTAGTTCAAACCCAGCTACAACGCCTATTCTGTATGATTTGATCCAAACCATCCCTGGAAAGCTTCTTCTTGGTGGAAGGAGAAAAACATCCCCATGAAAAATTATTTCCTCCAAAAATATAAATGGGAACTCTCCAGCTCATAAAATTACTGGTAAGAAGGAAGGAAGACGAAAATTCAGGAGACCATTTCAGAGGAATTCAGAAAAACAGACTGAAGCCTACCTTTCCACTTTTTATACCTGACAAAAACCAAGTGGAAAGTCTGTGTTAAAATCTTGCCAGAAATGCCCATCACTAAGTACCTGAACATTTTCTTTCCTGTATATTTCCTAATTTCTAAAGTTCATTGAAAAGTTTTACTAGTCATGGGTCCATGAATTTTTTCCCCTACTTTCTAAAATGAGGAAGGAAAACTATACCCCAAAATCAGTACATAATACTACTATTTTGTCACAAACAGAGAAGAAGTGGAAAAAATAAGTATATAAATAACATCTCCAAAATAAGAACTATTCGGAGAAAGAGTCTGCAGGTAAGCCTGTAACTACTAACTTCTAGTATTTAACTCTTCACTGAAAAACTCTCCTTCAACTGCCACAATTATAAGGCTAGACAAACCCTTGTATATTGCCTGACCTTTCCAAGGAACTACATACCCTTTTCAATGAGTTGGGTAAAGATAAACTGGTGTATGGCTCACCCACTCTTGGATATTAACAAACAACAGGATATTCTTTAAGTCAAGACATGCAAAAATACTAGGACATGACTGTAAGATGGCATCCAGAAGAAAGTCTTACCTTCTGACAGTAGTAAACTTCAATAATCGTAGAACATTTTTAACCCATCCACAAGTACTCTCCAAAAGTGCATGTAGGCAACCAGTATCAAAGCCATTCTATTGTCAAATATGAAGGCTAACTTTATATCAACCCCATTTCTATTCTTCTGAGCTAGCTTGTTTTTAGAAAGCTGCTATTATTTGTGAACTTCAAAACTGTAGTTACTCATTATTCGTTTTGGCCAGATCAGAAAACACAGCTACACACTGTGTTTAATAGTTAAGATTTACATCTGATCCCATCTACTGGTAGGAAAATTGTTTTCAATAGCCAGTTGAAAACAATTGAATTGTCTGTACAAGGGTATGGACAAGCAAAAAGCTTTGCACACAATCTTATTCGTTTAGTAGAAAGTAAAACGGATAATCAGGTTTTCCAACAAGGAATCTGGCATCCAACATTTAAAAATCTGCTAGCGAAGACTTTAAGTAGTGATATTCCAATGTTTTTTGAAATTCACAGGCCGTATTGTAAACACCTTGCCTTTAAAGCCTAACCTTCTTTGAAATTCATAGCAGTGAAGATTGAAGAAAAAAAAAATCATTTTAAATTTCTTTTATACAATCTTTTTTAGTGTTTGAATTGTTCTGTACATGAAAAAATGTTTCTTTTCACCATTTTGCCAAGAGCAACTTTTTCATGAATCCAGATTTTTGCATGTTTTTCAAATACATATGCGAACACAGAGGACATTTTAAGCAACGACACAAAGCAAATTGAATAAAACTTTTATATTCAGATAATTTGCTCAGAATAAATCTTCTTTTTGTTTATATTCATATAAACATAACTGTTATGACATAAGACTGTCCAAGAGAAAATATCATCTCTGTTCAAGCCATATAAGCACAAAAATACAGGGAGGTTGGCTCCATGATGGGCAAATTCACCTCAAGGAAAGATTATTCTGTCTTTTTTGTAGAAGAGAGCCAGCAAAACACCAAACCCCAACTTTAAACCATTTAAAGTTTAGGGGAGAGAAAATCTCTGAAAAGTAAGGTTTGACATATACATCAGGACTTTATTCTTCAAAATAAAAAGTGAGACCAAGACTAATTCACCTACATGTCATCCAAAAGTTTATGAAAAGACCTAACTCTTCTGCATGGTCACATAGAGTGGAAAGAGGCCTGCCTCTCTAATCATGCTCTTAAGTTGGAAATGAACACATGAACATTTCTGCCCAGCTTTTCAATATAAGTGGAGGAGGGTTTACCATGGATTGCCTGAAGGGATCATTTTTTTTTATCTCTTAGCCTCTTCTGGACAGAGTTCACTTACATTTCTCCTTTGGCTGACCATAATTCAAGCAGTTTGGGAAAAAGACTTCCTTTCTTTTTTTTTTTCTTTTTTTTTTAATGTAATATGGCAGGAGTCATTCAGTATTTCATGGGAAGACAACTGCAGTATGTGGAAAATGCTTAAAAGAAATGATCTTTTTGAAGCAACTTTAGACACCAGCGTTTGCTGAATCTTTTGAAGTGCTGGGTAAATAATCATATGAAGCAGTAAATTCATAGCACAAACAAGATAATTTACTCCCAATGTAGCATACATATGTTTCTGAAAGAACAGAGGACTGTGAGAAGTATAAACCTGTAGCTATTTTAGCAACGCTCCACTGAACATGTGCTTTCTGACCAGTGAAACAGTTAAAATGGGGGTAAGTTTGTACATGCTGTTCCTTCATGAAATATTCGACACAGAAAAGTGCCAAAGCAGCTTAGTTCAGAAAGCGGCTCTGCTATAATACAGTGCAAAAACATTTCAACTGTAATTTTTGCAAGTAACATGAACACTTGTTCTTCTGAATTTTTAAATGTTATTTATCTTTGAATGTTGAGAAATAAATTAGTTACAAGAAGAATAACAGAACCATGAAGTTTGGAGTCAAATGTAGTCTGTTGAGTCTACTGTAAGTAAATTTACTGTCAAGAAGAATCTTTTTAAATACTTCTAAAGTAGCCAGTTACTTCCCGTAATGAAACAAACCATGAATGTTTCCATGTGCAATTAAATCTCCATCTTGTTTGTGCACCATGACTGAACTAATAAACCTTCAGAGCTGGGAAAGCGGTGCAGCACGGTACAGACACCTGAACCAGGCTCTGTAAAATTAGAAGCATGTGGAAGTAATAGCATTACCTGTTTTTTCCACTGTGTTGTATTTTGGCTCTCTCCTTGCCATTACATTAGCTAATGGAACGATGACATAACATGGTGATGACAATTCCATTTCACACACGCATTGATTACAACGTATTTGAATTATGCATTCCTTTTCAGACTATAAGCATAAACTTGCTTTTATCTGATCCGACCTGTAGTAGATCACAGTATAAAAGACACTATGAAGTACTTTTTCAATTATTTTCTAATATGCTATGAATAAATTTAGAAAAAATAAAATCATCATTTTTGATCAGTCTAAAGAAAAATATCATTCATCCAGTAATTAACAGGACATCAGATCCCCTCATGTCTACTAAAAGAGTGAAGAATAAAAACTATCCACCAACATAACAGAAATTCTCTATCTGAATCAATACACATTGACTGCTCCACTTGTTATCCCACATTATGTCTACTCTGTAAGATATCCTGAGATGCGTATCATGAAGTCATACACCCAGGCACCATTGGGTGAAAACAAAAATATTTACTACTAGCCATACTCTTTACTGTATCTGCCTAATCTAGTTTTTAAAATACCCAAGTCAGCTCTGCATTCATGTCTACTAGCAATCTAATACTTTTAAAAGCACAGCTTTCTGTACAATACTTGATGAAACTGTGGCCCAAATGGCTGGCAAAAAAAAGCAGTTCTGATCTGCAGGCAAAGGAACACCAAGGCTGCTGTATTATTTGAACCTATGGGCTCTGAAAGACCACTCCGGTCTCCCCTGGCATGTCAGTGCAGATACAGAGCAGTATTCAGTCTTTCTGCAGAGAGATCATAATTTGCAGTAGCGCAAGGACTTGAGAAAGGTGTATCAGAGAAGATCTTTGACTAACTGCCACACATTTTTACACCTTTAGAATTAATATTTGAAGTGGAGGAAAATGATTACATCTCCATTTGGACTTTGTGGCTTTTCTTCCAAGTAATCATACACCAAAACCAAGTATGGAATTTTATTTTGTCTTGAGTTCAGTTTTCAGATTTTCTTCTTTTGTCCTTTACTTCTGACTAAAGAAACATCCACCAATGCCAATTAAAAATGATAATGCAGCATAGAACAGACATTAATTTAAATCACTAACAGAAGCTGCTTGTTAAATATGTTACTAATAAAACTGTATGAGTAATTCTATCCACCAGATGGCATATGCTTCACATTTTGTTTCAGATACAGTCAGACTTCAATGACATGTTGAAGATCAGACTTTTCCTGTTTCTTTTTATTTTAATGTAAAAATTTCAATAATAGCTTTGAATTTATACAAATGAACAGATATGTGCTGTAATCAAGGCACAGAAAAAATTAATTTCCACATTACAATACATACAGCCACCCATGAGCTGTTTTGAAACCTTAGCTTTTTCTCTCCCAGAAAGAAGATGCTAATACAATTCTACCAAGAAAGTTGCAGAATTTGGGTCATGTAAATGCAGTGTAAGGATTCTGCTACCACTATAGTTTGCCTAGGTTCTCTAATCAAGATGTATTGTCAAAAGGATTGCAGCAAGACAAAGATTTTATCATTATGGGTATTGTATCAGATAATTCACAGTTACTAATGATCTGAATATATATGTATGTGTGTATGGTCTAAGCAAGTATGTACGTATGGTCTAAGCAGAAATGAGTGATGACAGTTATGCAGATAGTGTAGTTAAACAGAAAGAAACCCTGTCAACACACTCAGAGAATGTTTCAGTGGAATTTAGGCCCAAATTTTCAAATTGGACTCCTATAATCAAACCTGTAAATCCCTAATCCTAATGTTGCTGATCTGAGTATAGGAAATACAAGGCAATTCTTTGACTGATGTCAGTCAGATCATTTTCATCTGTCCATGGTATTTGGCTAAGACAAAGGAACTGTGTTAGACATCATGTCAACAGCTGGTTGGACAGTAACAATTTGAAACAATTAGCAAACAGGCCAGCCTTTGAACAGGGATCTACAGTGTTACGGTTCTAGAGCCATTTGATCTGAGCACGTCCTATGGTCCAGCTTGATTCAAGCAGGAGACACTAAATAGATTTTCTTTTGCATCCTTTGCTCATACTCAAGTTTGTATTGATACCTGCAAAAGATCAACAGCTGGACCACGTGTATTAATAGACATACTAGTAGGAAGATCCTCTAACTACAGAGGACCAAATGAGAGAGAAAACCAGGTAATGTTCTTTAATAAGCAGACATGCTACAGAAAAAAGCCGGTATCGGTGACTTGTTCATAGTGTTTGTTTGCTTATACAATGTATGTTAAAAATTTTAAAAGTACAAAAATTAAAAATGCAGAATGTTCAGCAGCACCAACACTGCTGTCTTACAGAAACAGTGGAGTTTCAAATTTCCGGCTAATAAATTGTCTGTTTTATCTCTTTTTAAGCTTATGGACCTTTCTTCTTGGAAAAAAAAAAATAAAAAAAATAATAATAAAAAAAAAAAACATAATGAAGCAAATATCCAAAAGGAAAAAGAACATGGTTTTCAATGTTACACAATAATGATTTATCTGTTCCAGACAAATACACCCCAAACTACTTATTTTCCTTCAGTGGTAACCTTGACAATTCGTTAAGAAGTTGTTACCCAGTCTTAAGGTGTCTGGAAGACTTTAATGTCTTAATATTTTGGCCTAACAACTTTCCAGATACTCAAAAACCAGCGTCTAGAAAACATGAACTTGTTTTACTATCCTGCAGGCTTGCTGTGCCATCCAGCCCCTATTCACCTGGCAGCTGCTCCTGATCCCAGGTACAGTTGTGGGATTCCCTTCCAGGCAGGTGGAGGTAACACAGACACAAAAGTCACAGACTGAAGCCCTAGGATGTGATTCAGAACAAGCATAAGAGAAGCAACTCCGGTATGCCAATAGGAAGAATAGCTTTTCCCCTCTTTAAATTTGGACATGAAATGGTGGATGTGGAGGGGGTGTGACCCCCTGCACTATTCTCTGCCCAGGTCTGCAAAGTTTCAGCAAACCATAGTTTTAGTGGGGTTGCACCCAGAGCTTCAATACCCTCCATCCACTCACAGTGTTGAAAGAAATCACCATGCTTGACAAGAGGGTCACAGCAAAGAAGGCAGCAATGTAAAATCTGAAGTTGAAACTTATCTACATTGCAGGATGGACAGCAGAGGGAGGCAATGAAACAGGACAATATCAACAGGGCTGGGGCAGAGGCATAAGTCTGACTACAGGATAACAATACAATGCTTATGGGACTTTTCACTTTCATTTCTCTTTTAAAATTACACTTAACGTCAACTTTTCTTCTGCTCTCCACAGAAGAAAAAAAAAAAAAAAGAAAAGTTATGGTCTAGATTTTCTTAGATATGGGCCAATATAGTATGTATGGACAGAATATGAAACAAATAATCTCATTTCAGTCAAAAACTACAAAATTTGATCCAGCCAAATCATGGACTCAGTGATAGGCTTCCAAGCTGTGGTGCACACACTATTAATGATACGCAAATGTCACCTAAGCAACCAGACAACTCTTCTTGCATGTGCACGTTAAGTTCTGCTGCTACCATGATAATGGTATCATAAGAGAAGATAAATCTGGGAGCTCTGTCCCTCCTCTCTGAGAGACAGGTGGACTCAACAGAATTATAGTAGTATCAAATTTTCTGATATGCCTCATCTTAACCTTAAAGGAAACTTTGTCATTCTAAGCTTTCCAAAATGAAGTTTCATTCTATTTCTTTCATCATTTATTTTTATTTGTTGCCCAAAGATTTTCAAACTTATTTTTATCAAACCTGACACTCAGTAACTCTGTTTGCAGATTTGAAGTTTTTAAACTAACAACTATTTTTTAAACGCGTGTTATTTTCATCAGATACTTTCCACTGCAGAAAATATTCCTGGAAAAAAAAAACTAAAACTATAAAACATAATCTAATTAAAACCCCAAGAAGCTAGCAGAATAGCCCAGCTACTGAGCCTTGCCACACATGCTTGGCCCTGTCACATCATGCCTTGCCAATGTGCTTCAGTACATAATGGTTTAGAACTCAAATGATGACTAACAATCTCCCTCCAAATTCTATTGATTTTCTTTGTATTTCTACTTGAAAGTGAAATCAAATACAACTTTACACCTGACCATTATATTACGAGCACTAGCTTACATATGCCTTAGGTCCAAAGAAAAACAGCAAAATCCTAAATTCTTGTTAGGTTAGGAAATAAGATTTTGTTGGTTTTTGCTCCCTCTATTTTTAAAGTCCCCAGACTCAAAGGACTCTCTGTCAACTCTCTTTTATTTTCCTTCCAAGTTCTTCATAGAACACTGGCTCCTTTTCATTAGTTCTTTCAGTTAACTACCTTTCATATCGTATTAGCAAATTCTACCCAGTACTGTTAAATCAATTTCCGCTTCTTTTACTTAACGAAAAAGGTTTTTCTGGGTTTTGTTCTCTTGGATCCAGTGAGTCACAACCACATGGATATGTCCTGTGAATCTGCTTTCATCTTGTCTGTTGTTTTCCTTGTGTTTCTTTCCAGACTGGAGAAATGTAAATTAAGCAAGAATCAGAGGAATCTGGTCAGTAATGACTAATATAAGCATTAATTATAACAGACTTCTATTTTCCTGATGAGTACAATAGGGAAAAAAGTTACCAATCTACTAATTTCTATGATAGTTTGATGAAATGTGTATTTAACTTCAGTTAAAAATACCAACTCTCTCGGAAAGCCAATTACAGTCTAAAAGTGTAATACTACAGCCAGGTGCAATCAGTTGTCCAATGTGAAGTTTAAATGCTGTTTACTAACCTTCACCAGGAAAAATAAAAATTCCCAGAAAGAACGTGGAAAGGAAGAAGGTCAAAAAAGCATTAAAAATTAAACATAATAGCTATAAATGGTACATATGTCTCATGCAAATTTGTACGAGCTCAACAAAGATCGATGTAAGTATAATAGAAGCAGGAATGCCCATTAAGACCACACAACTGCATGAAGAAGGAACTTCAGCCTTGGCTGAACTAAAAAAATACTATCTAGTAGTAGAGAGCTAAAAAGAAATATATTAGGAAGTCTTTTTGTGTGTAAAAGATTGAAGGATAAAGGAGGCTCCATGAAGACCATTATGTAGGGAATAGTAAGCAAGCTGAAGGTAAAATGGCACTAAGCAATAAGAGCAGACAGCTATCGATAGGCTTAAGTAAAAAGAGCAAACCTAGTTAGGAGTTATAAAAAAATTAGTTTTCAAGAGGGAAGAGGAACTCTCCTTCCTTCACATCACAGAATTTAATGAGAAACTTCATGCACACTTCTGAGATCAGGAAGCCTAGAAAGTGAGAGCAGATTTTGGAGGCATCCACCAAAAGGAACATGGGGAGAAGGAGCCTGGAAAAGCCTCAAAGAAAAGGACCTGGTGCAAGCTGCAGGGGAAGCCTTTTTCAAATGGCAACAGTGGGATCATACTCTGAGGTAAATGCTATTAAGGCTGGCATATGTAGAAGTCTGCAGTGCCCTAAAAATGGTGTGGGCTGAGGCCTATAAATGGGTAAGGATACAAAAATAGTTGATGGATACAGCACCTTGTCCAGGGGAGCAAATGCATATTCCAAGGTTCTGCAGCTGGGACCTTCACCACAGACCAAGTTACAGCTCTTTCTCTGCTACTGCCTCTTAAGAAACTCAGTGACCTAACAAGTAAGGAATACTTAAAGCTCTGAGTCAAGGGAGAATCCCTGGCCATGGGAGTCAACATGCTGTCAGCTGTCTCTGTGTGATTTTCTATCATGCCAGAGGGTGCAGACTAAATAAGATCTGACCACTTAGGTCACAGGGAGAACTAAAGAAGAGCAAAGGACAGGTGATGCTAGATGCCATAGGACAGCCTGCTACACTAGCACAGAAAAAAGAAGGGTCGACAACTGATCCTTCCACAATCCTACAGTGACAATCTCAGTTCTGCAAACAGAGGGCAATATTTTCATTACTCTCTACATAAAAACCTTTCATATTAGTAAATAGCTCATTTAAAAGCCCTGAAGAAAGATGTCTGAAGCCAAGACAAAACACAGCTGTTATCTGTGTGGATGTGGATTAAATTCACTGCAAACAAAAAGAAATGGTGTACTGCACAAGCCAGTACTAAGACTGGTCAAATATGCCAATTCTTCGCCAGTAAACCTGCCCTCCTTTAGTCCGCAAAAATACATGTACAAACTCAGTTCTAGAATTCCAAAACAGTTTGCATGATTACAAAAATTATCATATGCTCTATCCAAATCAGTCTAAAAACCAGGGGGGGAAGGCTGAACAGGACAAATACGACTTAATGGTCAGGTCATTATGCAGACCACAGATCAATCAAAATATTATCTCACAAACATTAATATTTGGAACTGCCTGAAAAATTCCATCACATTCACCCAAATTCCCCACACAAAGCTTCATCCTGGTGTTTCCAATGCTGGATTAATTTTCCTGTACCAAGTGAGCTCCCTGATAGAAAAAGCTTTGTTATCTATAAAATATCTAGGTACGGGAAACAATACTTCATCTTCAGAATTCCACCATAACTTTATTTGTAATGATGTGCAACTTATTTGTTTTATTCTTCCACCATTATATAAAGGTAATTTTAATTCTGAAACAAACCACTGATGCATTTATCTCCTTGTCAGCTGAACCACTGGAAGGAAAAACAGGAAACAGCTGGTCAAAGCTAAAGTGTGAAGAGAAATGTGTTCAAAATTAAAATATTAAAAATTACTCAAAATGAACATAGCTTGCAAAGGCTGGATTTGCAGGTTTTGCAAACCAATGGCAAAGAAACACTGCAAGCTAAACTAAATATGCAATGATTCAGAAATGTCTGCTCAAAAGAAGCATTCGGATTATCATAAAAATCCATCTCCAATCTGTTGGTTAAAGGAAGAAAAAAAAAAAAAAAAAGAAACAAAGCCAAAAGACCTCTATTTCTGGACTGCCAGAGAACAAGAAAATTAATACACTGCTGGTTTAAATATGAGTCATGCTATATTTTGTGCTTGTTGAAAACCTCTCCCTATCTTTTCTACAGCCTCAACCTGTTGAGTGACTTGGTGCTAATAGACCAAAGCCTCCTTTATTCTGATGGCAAATCCCTTCATGACAATAAAATGTTCACGTAGCAGAAAATTTTGCACTTCTGTAGTTCTCCCTGTATTTCAAGTAAGATAAGTTAGAAAAGGACACCAAGGTAAGCCAGAATACTAGTTAATATCATAAAAGGGAAATATTTTGAATGTCCATAAAATAATATTTTTTTCCCTTTAAAATACACACATTTGCACAGACAAGCCACCTACTGCAGTCCCAAGATTGTAAACAATAGACAGGAAGTGAAATGTTATGGTTCCCAAGGCAACCATAATGTGTTTATATAAGTAAAGCATCTCTCATATGCACAGGGTCAGAATTGTAACAGCCTCAAGTTTGCAGCACGATGCTCTAGGTCTGCGAAGTTACTCAAGATTAATTCCTAATTTAAAACAGAGAAGACTGATGGCAGTTTTCTCTCAGGAGTCGTCTGCTTGATCCAACCCACAACCACATTTGAAAAATTCTCCATGGCTCAGATACACTCTTACGTTTCTTCTGAATGATAAGATATTCAGAATTATCATTCAGATATTTATTCAGCCTAGAAGTATTGCAGTGTTGACTGGCTACACACATTAGAAAAAAAACAAACAAACAAACAAAAAAAACCACCATAACAACCAACTTGTTCTTATGCATGTAACTCTAAAATTACCAAATATTAACAGCTGGAGCAGTGGGAAGATATGGGGGGGTTTCCTCCACTGGTAATTAAGGATATGTTTCTTCTGCAGACTACAGTGAAGAACAGAGCTACTAAGCCTGCTGAGATAAAAGAAAAAATTTAGCCACAGTATACAGAGAGTGCTTGGAAGAAGTTTATCTTCTCCAAAACCTAAGCGAGCTCACTAACAACTGACTGTCTCCAAGTCTATAAAACAGATGAGATCATCACTTGTTTGTAAAACAGCTAGGACAACAGATTCAAGTCCAGAAGTAGAGCTTACACAAACAGTAAAATATAGCATATGCAACTGAAGGGCACTGAAGTTCTACTTATCAAGTTAATGATTCCACCTGAATTATTTTACAATGCATTATACGTATTCATATAGACAATATTTCTAGTTTAAAAATACAGTTTTCAAACTGCTTAATGTAAGTTTTAATGTAAGTTTGCCATATTAAAACTCTATTAAAATGTTTGACATAAAATTATGCTTCCCATAAAAAAAACAGCTCTATTTTGCACATGCTTCTTTTTCTCCCTCTAATTAACCTTTTCCCAATAGGGGATTTTCAATAGATCACAATATGACCAGGATTTCACCCATTCTCTAATGCTTGAAGGGAATTCCTAAATACTTTAAGAACTAAGACTGCTGCAACATGAAACAAGAGCAGCTAATAATACATCCTTTGTTTTGCCCACACTTTATTAATGAAGGTCTGTATGTGTTGTGGTTTCTTGAAAACAATTTTTACAGTGTCAGGAGAATAAAATAAAAATAATCATTAAGAGTACACAAGAATCACTTTTAATCATCGTAAAAGAAGCTTATGTTATTGCATTCAAAGTACAAATGGTGGCAACAGTCAACAGGCTGTTTCCAGTTACTGACAAAACAGGGGGGGAGGGAAGAAATAAACTCCTCTATTTTCACAACAGTTAATTAGATTATTCAGAGTCCTGCGACAAGTGCATGTGCTGATTTCAAGCTAAGAACAAACCTTTTCATTGCTGTTCCGTACTATGACTCTCATATTCAGCTAGAGGATTGATGAGTGCATCTTTACAGTGAGTCTTCAATCACAGTTCAAAAATTATTATATCTGGTTAGAGCTCAAAATATTGAAAAAATAGATACTTTCACCCAACTTGCAGGACAATATGAGCACTGTCTGATACACGTGATTTGCGGGTAAGGAATAGCTTTTAGCTATATAATTTTCTAGTGAAATTACTAGGTGAATAAAAAAACAGAAAAAAAAAAAAAAAAAGAAAAAAGAAGTGGTTACAAATGCCAGGGCTGAACTTTCATGTTTCCAGTGTTGTCCCACTTCCGAAATTCCTCATGAAAGCTATATGCTGTCACACTGCCCTGAGTCACTCTGGTTCCAGCTGCTGCACTGATGTAATTAGCTTTGGTTAGTGTGGGAGCACCCCCAGAGCTCTCCTGTCCCTTGATACTCCAGCTCATATGCACTTGGACAGTACCTAACAGCTGTATTAGGTTCAATTGTTATTCCTTTTTTTTAAGCTGTCACCAGTCTGTACTTTCAAGCAAAATTCTTTGTGAGCAGAGGCTCATAACTACACTATATCAAACCACTTTTCACAGAGAAACCAAACAGCCTCGTATTTTATGAAGGTTGCCTTAGATATTGTGGCAAGTATAATTTTACAGTAGAGATTTTTTCTGTAAGTCCTTCTTGAAAGTTCAGACTGATAAGATACATGACTACCAATGACTGTCGACCCAACTTTTTTTAAAAAGACTTGAAAGACTGTAGAAAAGCAAGATAAATTAAACTGTATATGACATCTCATAAATTCACATTTTAATTATTCACTCACCAACACAATAATCTTTCTATGGCACAGTTTTTATTCACTCACACCAAAGTAAACAACTCAAACTTTTCAACAGTTCATATAGGTAATGGAGATAACTTAGTTTCAACTGAGAAAGAATTTAGAAGAGTGTCCAACTCTAACACTCTACAATGAACACTTTAACGTGCTACAGGGAGATTTTCTAAAACAGATCTTCATGCTTCTTCACAGTTAATGAACAGTCACTAGAAGGAAAGTCAGAAAATGTGGAAAAACTGAAGGCATAATGTATTGCTCCTGCCAAGACTCCCACACTATTGGCTCTAAATACCTAAGTGTGCTCACAGCTAAAACTTACTGTTCATAATTTGGCCCAAAATTGTTAAAGCTATAAGGCAACTACAAAATAACACAAAGTATTAAGATATTTATCTCTAAATCTATCTCACATTATTGTAATAAAACTAACTAGTTCTACAAACATAACGGCAAATTTTCTGGTTTTAAAGCTAGTCTTTAAAACTAGGGTAACTGAACCCTGAGCAAATATAAGTATAGTGCTTCATTTAACAAAGTTCAATTTATTTTTACAGCACTTACTGAAGGGAAAACAGAATTTCATGCCTATTTGGCTTTTCTTCTGCTTCCCTAATTTTTTTCCAAATAGTCAATTTCACTCAGGAACCTTTCTCTTTAAACAAAAGACTGCAACTCTTTTGCATAAGAAAATAGAAACGCGGGGTCCAGGTAAAACAAAAACCACCAACCATCTCATCCAAACCTACTAACTACTTTAACACATGAATATAAACCTTTATGTCCAAGAACATGATAATGTTAGCA
Organism: Micropsitta finschii; assembly: GCA_034783455.1. Classification (NCBI taxonomy): domain Eukaryota; kingdom Metazoa; phylum Chordata; class Aves; order Psittaciformes; family Psittacidae; genus Micropsitta; species Micropsitta finschii. The sequence continues at coordinate 32,651 of JAVHNF010064870.1, forward strand.
ACAGGCAAAGTACTCATGCCCAGTCAGATTAAATATTACTCGTAGAGTGGAGAACACCAACCACTTACAGATTATTTGCTTTTTTATTATTTTCTAGATGTGTCTTTTTCCTGTAAAATCTTTTCAGTGTGCTGGAGTAGAAATTTTAGCTCAAATTGGAAAACCAAAAAAATCTCAAACCCCAAATTCATCTATAATCCACAATACAGCGTAGCAAACTGGATTTTTTTAATGAAAGTACAAGTATAGCATAGACTTTAGCACAAGGAGCAGTGTTACATTTTGGATATGCATGCAAAACTGCAAGAGAAGAGAGCAAAAAATCAATTAAAAGAATTGATCTTTCTAAATATGCAGCAAGAAACAAAAACCTGTGGGAAAACTATGTAATCCTAACGCAAAGATGATATCACAGCAAATCTAGACCTGAAAATCCTACAGAAACAATTAAAAACCACCAAGAAGTGAAAGCCTCTCAGAATTCAATTTTTTTAGGCTGCTTCTTGGGCTGTGAATCTCATGGAGTTTGGCAGGATAACTTCACTAATAAGACTCTGATTGCCAGGTGGTTTCATGTAGCCACTCCAGCAGGTCTTGTGTCTGTTCTAACTAAATCAGATCCTCTTAGTGAAACAGTACGTACACAAGGGCTCTTATGCTTATTATTATCATTAGCACAGAGGGTAAGTCAGATGCTTTCAAGTTTTTGTTTCACTTCTTCAGAATAAACATAGGCTTCTTCATTATATAAATACCGTTTTGAATATACTGGAAAAGTATCTTCCAAGATACTGCTAGATAAAAAAGGATTATAGTATTCATTCTGACAAAATATTTACAATTAAAGATTACAATTAACCAGACATCCAAGAAAAGCTACCAAAAATTGTTCTTCTGAACATACAGCAGTACTAACACTTTCTTTGTTCATAAACACGTTAGCATTCGATAGAAAGTGCTATGTAGTTAGCTAGTGTAACTGGTTGTCAAAACAGTCAAAGTAGATGCTATTTTCATGACTGACAGTGGAAATAACATCTGTTCAATCCATCCATATTTTCAGAAATGCCAGAAAAGCATGCAACATAAAGATACATTGACTAGTAGTGTTGCTGATACAACTATGACAGGGGGTGGCTGCAGGGGGAGGATATTGAGCTCTCTATAGTTTCAGAATTATAATTAGCATTTATATTAATTATATAATATTCTTTTGAATTCTAAATACATTCAGAATTGATAGTCAATAAAAATAAAAAAGAAAAGATTCCATTATCTATTAAACAGAAAACTACTTCTGCCTGGCTCTGTTTCCTTAAAAATATTATCTAAGATGACTATTTCAGATACTACATTAACAAAACAGGATAGCAAATATTTTTTACTTTCAGATCTTTTTTTCTGTTCTTAACTTTCTGTTAACAGATGCCACCATCTGACTATAGCTCAACTTCATGGAAATAAAGAAGTTCTACTACAAACTCCTTACACTATCCATGCACAATCAAACGCCCTTGCATTACATTGATTTTACACATAAATCATAAAAACACTGTGGACACTACTACATGGAAAAAAATACCTAATGCTAACAAATGCTGAACCACTATACCAAATGGTTACATTAACTATAAAACACACCTACATGACAAATCTCCTCTCAAACCTCATGAAAACATTATTCTATCTGGAAACAGATGAGGGGGCAATTAAGTATTTTAAACTGTTGCCTTATTAGTACTTGGCATTTCAGTAGCACCTTAGCAGCCATGAAGAGTAGAAGATACATTATTGTATTAACTTCTGTCTGAGCAGAGTTAAGCAAGCCAGCAGAATTCTTGCTTCTTAAAGCTCAGCTACTAGCATCAGGAATGTATTGACACATCAAAGATGGTACTGATGCCTACAAAATAAGCTTAACTAAAAGAACT
>JAVHNF010064882.1:15448-30151 GCA_034783455.1 Micropsitta finschii
TTTGAGGATTGAGTTTCTTGATCCTTCTTCAGAAAATACTAGTCTTACAAGCACAGTACTCTAAATTAAGCCCTTTTAAGTTAAAAGACAGGTTCACTAGTAAATGCTACCTAAATTACGTTTTATGGAGATAAATTACTTTTAAAGTATTGGAAAATACTGTAGGATAGCTTGCCATGTGGGTTGCTTGTTAACACCTTCCTGTGAACAAACACTAATTGATAGTTTATTAAATAATACAGTTCTGTGAACATATAGTGGCTTTGCTGCTATATTGTGTGCAGTGTCCTTGTTACTGTGTTGATTTTCTAAATGCTTCTTCTGTGTTAATGTTAGATTTGAGATGAAGGCATCTCTCAGAATGTAATTAAAGATGTATTTCAAGCTTTTGTACGTGCGACCAACAGATCTAGACAAGAGAAAAGTCTGTATCTATCTTCATGCATCTCTTGCTTGCCCTTTCATCAGGAATCAGGCACGGCTGAGTTGCTTTAGTTGATGGTCACTGAAGTATGTGATTTCCTGGGCTGCCCCTACTGTTAGAGAAAAAGTAATGGAATTTACTGTTAAGGGATATCTGTCTTCAAGGTATTTTTCTGTGGTTCTTTAAAATGAGCTTCCTGACCTTATTTCCTGAGCACTCTCCAGACTTTCCCGAAGAATGATAAACTGGCTAAACATTAGCATTCACAAGATTTCTTGTCTGAGATGCATTAAGAAATAAAATAAGAAACAACTCAGCTGTTAGACATGATAAAAATGTGGAAAATCTTTGGGGAAATAAAGTACCTTGTAATAATATTAGAATTCTTGTATTTACAGGTTCAGTTTTTCAATTTCTTAATTAGAAATTCTCATTAAACAAACCACAAAAAACACCTGCAATTACAGCAAATCATAGATTTACAGCCTTGCTAATAACTCAAAGCAGATGGAAAAATTGCAGTATACTGATATTACAGAGCAAGAGATGTTTCTTAGAGCAGAGACAGATTTTCAGCTAGAGATGCTGTAAGTCAGATAGGGTTAGTACATTTCCTTTCTCTTATCTCATCTGTACAAAAATCCATTTCAGGAACAGAAGGTACTATCTCTGTTGATTTTAGCACCGTTGGGCTATTAAAGTGAAAATTATACAATGAAAAAGCGAAAGACAGTACAAAGGATTCTTCTACTTATGAGTTCCTGTAAGCTAGAATGTTTTGCCTAATAGGATTAGAAAAATTAGTGAGAAGTGTGGGTCTCTCCTGTAATTAGAATTCTTGAAAATTATTTTATAGGTATGATCAAATAAGTGATCTTTCTGTCTGCGGTTAAAAGATGGATGTTACTGATATAATTTCTGATGGATACATTGTAGGGCTCAAAGGGAGTGAGGCCCAGGTTGACTTATTTTCTCTAGATTTAAAAGGTATTACAAGAACAGACTTGTATTTGTGGGAAGATAGATCAGATAGATAACCTAATCCCTCTTAACCTGTTTCAGTTTGATGATACTTCCCTTGGAATAGATTGGGTCACTGCTGCAACTTCATGAGTGTGTCCTCACCCCTAGACAAACATTGAGGGAGTGCATTCAGTAAGCAGGTCTCAACTCCATCTTCTTAAATGACTGTGCTTGCTAATGTTAGCATTAATTTGGTTTCATAAGCACATGGGTTCATAAATTAGGAGTTAGGGACAGAATATTCAGAAATGAGGTGTTATTAAGATATTCAAGGCCAGATACCACATCAAAAAAATGACTACTGTGTTGCTACTGGTTAGCTTGCAGGAGAGTTTCACGCAACTGATATCGGAATTTTTATTTCTAAAGAACAATAAAGTTACTGTCATCTTTTTATTCTAAATTATTCTAAAGCATTTCCTGACTAGTGTGATAACTTGAAAAAAACAGTATTTTCTGGAAGGGGAGTGCACAAAGTTAAGGAAGTACAGGACAAAGTGTACACGGACTGGTTGAATCCAGTGCATTACAAACTCTCAAGAACTCAGACTCATTTTGAACAACATCTTTTTTGCAAGTAAAATTAATGTATAGGAATGATATATTGCACCATTGTTGGGATACTTGACAGCAGTTGCATGGTCCTTGGGAATGAATACAATGAGTACCAGTTCAGACGTCTGCCTACCCACTGGACTGAGCTGCAGATGAAATTTTTTTTATGAAGCTCCCTCAAAATGGAAGTTTGCCAGTTTGACCTCTAAAAACAGAGCACTCTCTTTAAGGCAGGTTCTCTTTGTCATACAGAGTTTAACTTAAGCTGTGAAAAAAAGGGGTTTGCTCTCCAGCTTTGACAAAAGAGCTGATCTAATCCTTCCTTTAGCTGAACAGGTTTTAAGAAATTTCAGTCTTTGCCTTCTGGTGCTGGAACAAAATGAAGATCAGGCACTACTTAATAGTTTCTCAAACACTTATTTGAAAAATAGACTATCATTTGAAAGCATCTCAAATAACATGATGATGTTACTGCAGTTCAACTTAGTGGCTTTTCAGTCAAGGAAGTGGATACTCATTTGAGCTACTTAAGGCTACTTGAGACTTTTTAAAATTGCTTATTTATATTTCCCTTCAGAAATAAACTCATGTTGTTATTTCAATTAGGTGTAAATCTTCTGTAACTTTAGGGGTGTTCTCTTGAAATAATCTACATCTTACGGTATGTGCTCAGGAAAGAGTTGTGACTATAATACAGACAGTAAATTGACAGTGCTCATTTACATAGCTGTTTATTCACCTGATGAGTCACAGCATCAGTACCTTCATTAGCCACGTGAATTTTAACAATTCAGAAGATTCAGAATGATAGCTTAATGATAAAGAATAAGCCTAAACTTCCATTCAAAACCCTTGTCTCTGCACATTTTTCTTTGGCTCACTTGACACATGTCTACACTATGCATGTGGATAGGAAAAGACTGTATTTGGACTTGTTTCAATGAAGGATTAAGCAATGTGTATAATCACGTTATTTTTTACTGTCTTTGTTCCATCCCACTTTTCCTCTACTAAAGGAGTTTTGTTTTGTGTCTTCCTGGCAGCAGTAAATTCGCAAAGCTCCCACCAACAGGCAGAACAATGGCATTTTACATGATACTTTCCACAGGAAGTATTCCCAGGAAATAATTATATGGGAATAGCTACCTTTGTGGACTGGAGCCATAAAAGGTAGTGAGAAATTGGGCTAGCCAGTACCTGTCATGCTGACTCGCTCTTCTCATTGTTTCCTTGTACTTTCTCATCTGCTTGTATTTTTTTTTCCACAGTACATCCTTGGGAAGGAACTGTCACTCTGTTCTGCACATGACTAGTTTTAACTTATTTTTAAGGTAGACAGGAATATTTCTTTGCCATTTTCTATTAGGACTTGTAGAGTTTAGGATGAGTTGGAGAGCTCAGAAAATGATACTTCATTGGTTTTACCCATTTCAGTAGGAAATAATGTACACTGCATTTTTCAAATCTGCTTTTTTGCCACCCTTAACTTCTGGCTGTAATAGGATGCTGCTCATACCCTCTGCCCTCAATACAGCTGTGGGCTGTGCTTATATAGTCTCCCAGTACAGTGTGGCTCTTGTCCACATTTTGGTCTCATTGGTACTTCTAGCCTACCTTTCCTGAAGAAAACAGCCTGGTAAAGCCAGAGCACTGAAAAGGAGCCAAAACAATTGGTGGCCAGTGAGGGGGCGATTAATTTAATTTCACTTCCATTCACGAGGCACCTGCAAAACAGAAATGCCCCTCAAACTTAAGAGACAGAAGAAGTAATTGTAGCTTCTTTCTTTTAATAAAGGTGAAGTTCTGTCCATAATGTAAGAATTAAAACATAACTCTAAAATAATTGCTGAGAAATCCAGTGTGCTGATAATGCTGTAAAGCTAACCATGTAAAAATGCACAGTGAAGACACCCAAAGCATCCTAACCTGGCTTCCATAATGATACCCTGAAGGGAGAATTTTCAGTCAGTCCATACGTGGGAACCTGAGGAACCCAACAGTGGAATGTTTTACTCCGAGTTGTGTAATGGCATTCCAAACTTTGCATTTCACATCCACACCCTGTCCAAAGGAAGTGGGGGAGAGCCAAAAGAAAAGCTGACATAGAGGCTCTAGGCTACTCCCCTGCAGTTTACAAAAAGATAAAAGGAGGACTTGTGGCATTTCTGCTGTCCCTTTGCTACTGTCCTTTTAGAAACAGTATTTCTCTATAAGGATACTATTAAACTGAGATGATTCTTCAGGGACAACAGGCAGAGCAGGGACAAGAGAGGAAGGAGTGCAGCTGCAGTCAGTGTATTCCCACCCACATTTGGAAGCTCTGGAGGTGCAGTGTCTGCTTTATTCTCCCTGACTTGATTCTTGCTGATTCTTATGCAAGGCACTGCCTTGAGTCACAATTCAGCATATATAATTCTCAAACCACCAGGGAACCCTGATATAAATGAACAGAGTTTAAAAACCTGCTGTAATTTTCCTGATGTCAAAGTAATCTTGTATCACACCTCACTCCTTGAAAAGTGTTACTTTATTGACCAATCAGTTAATGAAATGTAATAAATACCAGACCAGCCTTATCCATCATATACATTGTCATCGCTTTTTGGCCTCCAGAAATATGTGAGCAAGTGACCAAACAGCTTCATTCACAGTTGTGCACACAAATCACCTGGATTGCAGTCCACAGTTTAAATGATGTGATTACACATCACATCTTAAATAATGGGTTATGAAACTTCATCATGGGATTTCAAGTATATTGGCTTAGAAATCTTCCTTAACTTTTCCTGGTGTCGCAACATACGGCCTTGTTTATGGGCAAGACCCATAGGAGGCAGGTGGATCTGGAAAAGAAAATCCAACTAGTTAGGTGCAAATTGAGACGCTACAAGAAAAAGAATTTATATATACAGACTAGGTTTCATTGAGTGTGAAATAATATCTTCACGCTTTGGAGAAAGCAACTGTACCATCCAGCTTATTAGATTTCTAGGAGGAGCACTGAGGTGTGATTAGTGGTGTAACTTTCAGGCCCTAAATGTTGTGTTTATTAAAAACATATATACATTAGGCTTTAGTAACCTTGTTTTGGAGCTTGGTATCAGACTGTAATGATATAATGCTTGTTGAAATAGGACTGCTGACGATGTTCCAGAATGGTAAGATGTAGAAAACTCTCAAAATTTTTGAATAGCAGTGTGCTCTACTCATTCCTACCTGACAAGTCACAAAACTGTATGTACTGAAAGACTGTCTTCTTATTGTTATGATTATGTATGCCATATTAAAATGCACAATGTCATTGACTCCACAAGCAGAAGGAGCACTAGGTAACAGGTTCTTTCTTTGATTGACAAAGTCTTTGTATTTCATAGGACTGTTAGTGGGAGTCATGCAACTATATCCCCCCCTGCTAAGTGATTGAAAAACTTAGGTGTTAGCAGTCAGATGTTACTGTTGCTGAGGCTGTCATCCTGTAAGAGAGCTGTTTAGATGCAAGTAGTAGTAAAAGCACTGACTAAAGCAGCAGTAGAGATTACTAGAATCTGAAAAATAACGATCTTCCAGTTTGTCTGAGACAACGGATCTTGGATTGATCCTTTGGGATTCTGAAGCCACTGCAGAGCATAAATTTTAAGCCCATTTCTAGGAGCACTGTTTACCAGATGTGCATTGTTATTCTCTATCCTGGAGAAAAACATGTAGTGAAGCAGATGCTAACACTGACCATATTCTAGGCAAGCATCTGATGGAGATAAAATTTAATTTTGACTTCCTTGATAAGGAAACTACAGATGTAAAAATACAAACTAATCAACAGGAGCTGAGAGGAAGTCTCTATGGGAGGCAGCATAAAGGACTACAGACAGAAGAGACTCAGCAGTGAAGTAACTATAATGAATGATGCAATAGAAGACACTGCTGCAACTTCCAGCATTTTTGATCATCTTGGTCATGTTTTTCTCTAGGAAGAGGGGAGAAGAAGCAACATAGGCAGGTGTTTCATAAGACCTGATTTATGACTAGAACAGCTACCAGTAATGTAGGCTATGAAAATAATTGTATCCATGTCAGAAGTAATTATTTTTATTTTCTTGTTTTATTACGTGGAAAGATGAACAGGTTTGATTCCATTAATATCTTTTTCTGGTTGGACACTGGTTGGACAAGACTGCCTAAATATTCAAAGGCCTTGGGAGTTTAGCTCATGCAACTCCATTTAGGCTTTGAATTCCTAATTTGTGAGGAAATTAGCCTATTTACAGGGAAATAAGATAGATGGAAAACATTTCAATACACATTTGGCTTATTTAGCTCTGATTTCACATAACATTTAAATACCGGCTCATCTAAAAATGCACTGTGGAGACAGTGATGTGGACTGTGATGTAATTATTGCCCAGTGAGAGCCAAGAGGGTGCAGCTGAAGATTTCGTGACTTAAGATTTATACTCACAGGCCTTGGGTAGGGGATGTTATAGTGAAGTCCAATTTCAATTCTTGCCTCACATTCTTCTATACACTGCTTAATCAACTTTGGATCTGTTACCTAAGATCATAGATACGTTTTGTATGAGTACAGCAGTTAGCAAATGAAAGCTCAAGCATAAATGATGCACAACCACATGATTTTCTCTAGCTTTTTTTTGGCAATCCCAAGAATACAATGATTGTATTTTTCATATCCATAAAAGGTAACATTTGCCTTGACTCAATAGTTCTGGGCTTGATGGTGCTGGATATTAAGGCCCAGAGCTGTCTTGACTGAGACTACAGAAAGAGGGTTTTACCCAAACATGGTATTTTCATTGTAAAAAAAACAATACACATGTAAACTACTAATATAGCTATGAAAAAAACACACTCACCCATTTGTCATTCAGCAAGATAGCTAGAGAAGAAAGAGAAGAGACTCCTTGGTCTACATTCTGTTATCCTATCCAGAAACTCCCTCTGAAGACAGAAATGTGGTGTAAATTGTGACTTAAATTCTTTTTTTTTTTTTTGATTTTGCATTACTCCAATTTAGTCCCAGTCCAAAATGGGATATAAGTAACCACTGTGATCTAGATTACAAAAAAGACCTTCAATTACCATGCAGTCTGTATCGTCCCTTTCAAAAGGGGGTTAAAATTTCTTCCTTAAGAAAAAAAACTGCTTCTTTTAAAAGAATTTCCAATAATTGCTGCTTTGAGAAGAGAAAAGAAGTATAAGAAGCTACGGAGCTCTGTTTGCCATTGCAGGGGTAATGATACGTTTATCTAACTTTCTAAAAGATCAAAAGCTGCTTCAATTACGTAAGCAGTATCTTTGGAATTGAATTTTTTTCTTGGTATTTTTTAGTGAAAGCTTTAAACCTTTTAGACTTCTACAGTAGTTAATGAGGAGCTGAAATGGTTTGAGTTTTCTTATTACTATTTCAGTGGTGGGATTTAAACTATAACCAAAATACACCAGCATTAAAGGTGAATGAAGTGTTGGGAAATCAGCTCTTATATGTTAGCACCCAATCACTATGACAGTGCAAAAAGCAAGAGGATAACCATTCAGAAAACCAAAACTGAAAGGACACTCACATTTTTGTTTTTTCGGAATAATGTTTGGGCTTCATTGATAATGTACTCTTTCTCTTTAACAGTTTCTTTTATCTGTCCTGATGCTGATTGCCATTTTTTGGCTATTCGGAATATCTTGCGGTAAAGGCCAAGAACTTCTTGTCGAGTAACTGGGGTCATCTAAAAAAGCAACACAAAACCCCAAACACATGAATGATCACTTGAATTGCTAAAAGGCCAGCAAGCAGTATGCTTTCTCACACGATTGAATTAAAGATATTTCCACCATCTAAAGATATGCTGAGCTATACGAAAGCCCCAAAATAGTTGTAAACAGTAATTAGCTGTTGAAAGATGAAGACCCAGTCCAGCAAAGTATTTAAACTGACACTCAAACCTGTCTCCATTCAAACAGCTCCAGTTCTTGCTCAAAGTTATGCACTTGCTTTAGTGCTTTGCTGAATCACAAGCCTGGTACAAGAATGCCCAGGTTTTACTTCACTGCTATTTTGCAGCAGACATTGGGCGAGTCACTGAAACTCTGAGCATCCCCATTCCTGTGAAACTGTTGTACCAGTGCTGTCCCTATCTTTGCAAAGCATCTTGGATCTGTGAATAAAATACATGATAAAACAACCACAGTATTGATGAAAACCTGTATAGGTTTCAGAAGCTGAGAAGCTTATATTTGTGACACCACTACAGTACATGGTAATGATTCAGCTGGAGTTTGATGTGATGAAAAAGTGATGAAAGTTATTTTATCTAAGCACTGCAGGAGAGGCAGACTAACTGTGGATTTAGGAAAGGTTTGAATGTCTTTGTTTTCAGAGAGCTGCATACCTGCTCAGCCCACTGAATCAGTCTTCAGGTGTGGTAGGAATCTTTGTCAGAAATCAAGAATGAAATCCTATTTTATTCTTATTCTATTTAAATGAGTATTTTATCATCACTGACACTACTTCATGTCAGACAACAATTATCCCTGAAAAAAATCCACTGCATAAACAATGACTAGTGCTTTAGAGACACCACAGCTATTGAGGGAGACCACAGTTATTGAGGGTACCTTCCTCTCCAAAAGGCTGATGCAGTAGCACTACACAGTAAGTATATAGATGCAACGAGGAACAGATATCAGGGACAGGACACTACCTGACTCAGGATCCATTTGCAAACCTGAAGCTCTAGTTACTGTGGCTGAATCAACCCTGAGATCTAGACCTGTGCACTGGCAATAGCTCCTCCAGAGGACAGTGTGAAGCAGGGTAATCCAGACGGCCTGAACAGCCCTCTGGAGGGAGCACTCTCTCCTCCCCTGATCATAAAGGAAAAGCCACTTCCCAATGCACGCACCCAAACTCTTGATCATAGAGGAAAAGCCACTTCCCAATGCACGCACCCAAACTCTGGTAGTGTGGCCGTCGTCACTCATCTAACTGTGGGGTGGGTAGTAGCACAGGGTTTTCACCCAAAGTCTCCTCAAGCCGTAGTAGTTCTCAAGTGGCCGCCTCCACCACAGCAGCTAACTTCTACTAGTATTTAAGTCCTCCTGTTGCTTCAGCCACTCACACCGTCTTTTCCTCACCCAAATCAGAATTACAGATGCTAACTGAAGACATGACTTGGTCCATAGTTCGTTTTACTAAAAACCCCCCCAATGTATTAAATCCAAGCATATTTTGTCTTAACTGTTGCTATGATCTAAGGACTTTTTGTTGCTTCATGAACTGTTAAGGATATTAAGAAGTACAGATATAAAACTGTTTTTCTCTGATTCTTGAAAGAACATTTTTATTTTGCTATTTGTATTTTTAAAACATTTAAGCAATCATAACTTTTTTCCCCAGATACAAAAATGATCCTTCCTACCCAGTATTTCTAGTAAATGTGTATGGTATTTCTAGGAAACAAATATGCACAATATAATAGCCCGCTAGTCCCAGTTCATCAAGCACTTTGGAGTAAATGCTTCACTTTATCCACTTTGCAGCTCCATTTCAGGCAATAGCATTAGTCATACACAAAGCTACGCGTGTACGTATATCTGAAAAATCACTGCTTCCCTCCGCCAAGTGCATATTTTGTACAGAAAACAAACAGTTCAATTACAAGGTCTGACCAAGCACAAGCCAAGTCCCACATCATGTCCTTAACCTACAGCCCCCCTGGCCTCACTCCTCTGCTTTTACCTGAAAGTGTCACTTTCTGGTAGAGCTAGTAATACTCTCTGTTTCCTGCTGACAGCTAATAAAAGGTAGTACTGCACGGGAAACTTTCAGCTCAGGTTTTCATGTAATACATAAAGAAAAATTAGAGGAATAATGTCAGGAGAAAAAATGTTTAAAATAGAGGTTTAAATTTTGATCTACACATCAGAGAGTTTCCAAGGCCACAACTTGCACAGTGCATGTCCTTTGCTCAGAGCTGTAATCATACCTGCTGCTTTTGGGTTTTAACCATACCAAGAACCTGTTTATAAAGTTATTGTTTAAAGGTTTAGAATGAGTGGGGTTGTTTTTCCCCCACTAGTTGCTTCTGCTCTTCCACCTAGAACTTACTTTTTCTTTAATTTCTCAGTGTTGGAATTGATACAGAACTGTGTAGCCCCTCACCTAGGCATGGGCTGCATTTCTGCATTATTGCTCTCCTTTCCACATATGCTAGATAATGTAAAAGACATTAAGCAGCTTTTCATATATATAGCTCTTTCAGTCAACAATTTCTAATGTTACAGACCTGCTTATAGACCATTTCTGCACAGATACATAAATGAATGTGTGAGGAAATCTTCACTGCCAGAGGACCCCTATCTTTCACATGAAAAGATGGGTGCAGATAGGACAAAACTCAAAGCCTGGCTCAGATTCTGAGTGGGAGTCTAAATACGCGATAATTCCACCAAGAGCAAAATTACTTCCAAGTTAAAATGCTGTAAATGAGATTGCAGGCTTTTTCTTTGGTATAAACAGAGCCCACACCGACAGAAATGTAAGTGACAGTACAAGTCATGTATCAGGTGTAATTTCATCAAGTGACACTACTTGTATTAGTTTTGTGGGTGTGTAAAAATGATTCTGAGTGGGACAGAAAGGAAGATAAGGGAGGCTTTCATGTCCTTGTAGTTACTCATCTTGCAATTTACATCTTTGGCATTTAAATCATAATTATATTTCACATCTCTGGAATGTTAAGTGGATGTTACACCACTTTCCCACTAACACTCATCTTGTGGTAGTCACACCCATTGTTCAACTTCTACCACCCTTCATTTTATTGCAGAATGCAGCCCACAGAGGTTAACCACAGGCATTTTTGTCAAAAAGTACAGGGCTATTGTGTTAACTGAGCAAATTTCAGGTGTTCACTGCAACAAAACAAGCTGTGAGAGGTCAAAGGTAGGTCTGTAGGCACAAATGTATCAATGGGAAAAGTGGTACGTTGCTTTTGAGCTGAGTGTTAGAATTCAGACTTTGGAGGGAAACCAAGTGTTGCCTTCCACATAGCATTTCCTGGATGCCATGGCAGAGTTCTGATAATGCAGGGTTGTATCATTCTTTTGATCTACATGCAAACCCCTGTTATCAACATGCAGATCAAACACATGAAATATCCCATTGTATCTGAACTTGCAAAAGAGGCTTGAGCAGTTAATGAGTTACTGCATGGTGAAGATGCAAACCTTTTTCATTGTTCAGTAAAACAAACAGTCCTTTAGACTATGAAATGTACTAACAAGTTTTTCTTTGGGGAAACAAATAGCATTCCTTTGGATTTTTACATGACTGACCCAGAAGTTCGCTGATCTGAATAATCAGTCAAACACCAGTTGTCTTCTGCTACTTGCAGGTTTGTTTGAAATTTAAAGTTTATATAAAAATAAGGAGAGGAATCTGTCAACTGCACTTTAAAGTGGCCCCAACAGTGCACTGTCAAAGCAAAGAAGGCAAGCTGCATGAACACTATCTACGAGCAGCTAAATTACAGCTGCTTCCCAGGGTGGGATGCTTGGCTAAGAAAGCGTGTCCAGCACTCTCCTCCTATCTCCTTTGCTGAAGCTGTAAGTCTGTTTCATTTCATCCTTTCTTTTTGTGTCAAGTATTAGCTACTCACTTGAAATATAAAATCTGTCAGCAATGAGTACATTGAGGATTTTAGGAAACAAAGGGTGCAAGTAATAGCTCATGGGTAAAACCTGACATTTTAAAACAACAGATCTCTTCTTTTACATCCCAGCTAACTAGGGCAAGCATTAGTGCTGATGCTGAAACCATATTTGCTCAGGGGAGGAGATAGTGGGGAATAGAACTCTGTGTGAAATAATTCAAAAAAGCGCTTTTGAACTTCTCAGATGTAAAATGTTTTATTTAGAAACCACACAAATTCTATTTGACAGCTGGCTTGCTACTGGCAAATAGTCCTAAAGACACAATGACAAACCGCTGGGCTGACTGCCATCCAAATCAAGCTATGATCACATTTCTGTTACAGAAATAAGTGATATAATTCAAAAGCATAGCGTATCAACATTATAGCATGGATCAACAGCAGCTATGGCCTGCATGACAATCCATATCTCATAGTTTCAAATGCACTTTTTGGCTAACTAAAGAGATGTGAAGACCTGTGTGTATCTTGCCTTTGTTTTAAGAGCTAAATTATACCATTTAGCTAAAGAGTGACTTGCAGTCTCTCTCCTGCTGCTATTGCAGCAGATAACCCATCATTCCTTTCACAGCTATCCACAGCAACTGGAGGTCAGTAATCCATATTCATCTTTCATGTCAGTCTGCCAAAATGAGTCTGTGGTTCTTAAGGCAGCAATGAATTTGTTCTATCATTCCCTTGAGGGAGAACAACTGAAACAATGAGTTCCTGTGGCATAGGGAGAAGAGAAGGGATCACAGATTCCTGTGATAGCTGGGTAAGTCACATGCCTTCCAGTGATACTAATTTCCAAAATCCAGTTTCTACAAAAATAATTTTATCTTCTTTTAGTCAAATCAGCGACTTAGTGGCCTGTGGCAGCTGGTGCCCTGCAAACATCGACCACATGTGGCTGCAGTATGTAGCAAAGTGAAAACTCATCTGATTTTTATTCTTGATTGAACAATCTTTTTTTAGTATTTAGTCAAAACCAAATCATAGCGAAACTTCAATCACAGCTAAAATATTCCATCTTCACATGGTGAAAAACAAACTAAAATGAAAGCTCATATTCTTCCATGATGGCATTACATCCTCATTTTTACCAGTGATGCAAGTAAATTTCAAGTAGTTTCCATCAAGGATTAATTTGATTCCAACTATTTCTCACTGTTTCCATCTACAAGCTGCAGTCAGAAATCTATGCAGATTTGGTGAAAAAGAATGAAGTTACCAAATCAAGTTACTCAGTAACGATATCTGAAAGCAAAGTGACTTTCACATGGGTTTAGATTTTGTCATACCAGTATCTTTGTGCTGGCAAATTGAAGTGATCTGAAACCCTGATGTGAAACACTGATCGATATGTCTGAACCAGCCTCTCTATGTTGTTGTACTTACACTGTTCATCAGCTGGGATTAGGCTCTGCCATTCTATTCATGCCTTGGATTTCTGACTGAACTGGGATCTCTTCTAAGCTTTTTTCTTACATATGGAGCAATCTTTTGATCAGAAAAAGGGAACTGCATGCAAAGAGAATATAATTATATAGTAAAAACAAGCACTTGTGTTTTATCTCTGGGTTTCCTATGTTATTTCAAATAAGTGAAATTGCAGGAAATTGGGATTCTACAACCTTTTCTCTATTTGTATAAATGAAAAGGGAACCCTTAACTAGACCCTTCTGATCACAGAGTTTTCATTTTCTCAGTCTGAGTTGGTCGAGGCATTAGCTAGCTTTAGTAAGACATAGGGACTCCAGCTCTGTGAGTGCCTCCTGTGCTGGAGTAGCCTCAGGAAGAACAAAAATGCTGACTTGGCCTGTGGAGATGGGGAGGGGCAGCAAAAAAAAATAGCACTTTACATATTTCTTAGCTTTCTCCTGAAAATCACGCAGTCTCCAGGTAAACTAAAGCAACGTAAACTTGTCTCTAGTCTTGTGCAGCCCTTTTGCTTATGCTTTCATACAGTTACAGCCATTTTCAACTTTCCTCCTCCTTTGTGTTTAGTTCTCTATTAGTTACAAGCAGAGAAAGAGGTTTTAATGCAGTGCAGCATATTTAGCAGAGAAAATGAAGTCTCAGCTATCCTTGGATGGCCTTACTTATATAATATAGAAGCATACAGAAAGATAACAGTGTAGACACAAACCCCAGTATGGATTTATGCACCTTATTCATATCTTGGCTTCGAGCCAAATGCAGCGAAATGCATGAATAGAAATATTTTTCCAGCATTGGAAATGCTCCTAAACTCAAGAACAGGTATAAATATCAATGCTATCCAAGAAACAATCCTCCCTACCCCATTTCTTACTTCATTCTGTGGGTCGTTTGATGAAACTCAGCTTACAAACCCTCTCCTTCCGTTTCCAAGCACTTTGGTCCCAGGACATTGATATATATGATTTTCAGTCACTATTTGAGCACTGTAGCAGGTTTTATATATATATATATTTATATATATATATATAAAATACTTGTGTTTTGGTACTCAAGTGTGGGAATTTTGCCATGAAAACCTCACAGAGAACTTAACACTAGACTCTCCTGAATGGTCAACTGATCAGCCTTTGGGGCTCCTGCCTCATAGCTGGCACAAGGGCAGAGGAACACTGGGTGAGGGGAAGTGCTGCTCTGTCTGTCCCAGAGGCTTCTGTCGGGTTCTGTGGAGAGAGAACCCTTGGGGCTGATAGTGACAGGACAACTCCTTGACAGGATCTGCAGGTGCAGGTGAGAGGTTTGGGACTCATTTTGCAAGCACCTGGGACGCAGGCCATGCCACAGCCACCGCTGCAGCCACTGCTGTACTCAGCCAGGCACAGGCTGTGGGGTTCAGGCCTACCCCGAGAAAGGCGCCGTTCACACAGCGCAGGGCTGCAAGTGCACTGTGACCAAGAGCAGTGTAACTGTGGGACTTGGCAGTCCTCCGCCTCCTCTGCACTACGCAGGCTCCTGCCAGCGCTACGATGGGGCTGGCCGCCCCACATTGCCCACAGC
>JAVHNF010064882.1:32174-45528 GCA_034783455.1 Micropsitta finschii
GTAACTGCCTTTACAAAGCTACTGCAAATATCAGCTCTCGTAATGGTTTCTGAAATTCAGATTATTCCCTAATAGTAAGTTATATGCAGGTGTGAATTATGATAATCCTTAAACAAATTCACAGAACTTAATGGGGGGACTTGCAGCTTTGATGCTCTGTGGCTGCTCAGTGTGAAATTGCTTTCACCTGGAGACTGATAGCCTGCAATATGATCTGTAATCAGCCCCTGGATCTTAAAGGCTGGTTAGGTTCATTCTTTGCACCATTTCTTGCTTTATTTTGGAGTTGAACATTTTCTGTTTGTAGCAAATTCTAACTGATTTGCATCAGTAGTTCTTACAGTTTGTTGATCTTGGAAATTCACAATTACATCTTCTATTTAGTGTGAATTGTATTAAATAAAGTGATCAGATGAACTGAAGAGGTGGATTTGAGAGAAAACTAAGAACAGCTCTTTTGGAAGACTGTCACTGAAATTAGTTAAAGCAGTATATATTTGAGCAAGAGGGGCTGCCAGTTTGACAGACTGAGACAAAGGGACTTGTTCTGACAAATTTGTGTGGATGAGAAAGAGGATTGGTTCTTCTGCTTTCATTGGTTCAGCTTAAGGAACAGGAAAAAATCCTGTATGGTGTGTGTGTTGGAAAGAATAGGGGCAGGGGAATATAAAGTAGATGGAGCAGTGGGATATAGAAATGACTCTTCTAAATTTGCATTTCCTCATGGCAGAAAATTATGTAAAGGTGGTTTGAATATCAAGAGATGCACAGCTGCAAGTTGCCAGGAGTGAGTGTCCTGGTACTGCTCAGAACTGGCCCACACTGTAGCACTTGGTGCTGGGGAAGCATTGATAAATTTAGAGTCTTGGAGCACTATAAAATTCACTGTGATGGGTTTTGGCAGTTGGTAAGAACTTGCAAAGTACAGAAACAATGTTATTGTTCCATTAGGCACATGGTTTGTAGTGGTGAATGTTAACAGGAAAACTCTTCTGAGTAAGAGGAGACTGTAAAAATAAAGGCATAGGATGTTAGAAAAACAGTCATGTCTTTCATCCTCATTCTTAAAAGTAAAGAAGGAGCTGAAAATTGGTAGCCAGAATTCCTGGAGACTGAAAGAACAATCTGTAAACACTTAAAGGACTTGGTAGACACAGGAAGATAAGAGGGAACCCCCTTAACAGCCTTCATCAGAATTCCCTGACTGGGCTCCTTCTCTCTGGCTGCTTCTCCCTAGGGGTCTGCATCTTATCTCACTGCTTCCTTTCCTCTGTTTGCCTCTGACTAATAGGCTTTGTCTTCTGGTTACTGGAAGTCTAATAATTTCTTTTGTCTCTTTCCCCCTTCTTCCTTTTAAAAATACTATATTAAATGGCTGTAATGTTTTGAAGATTATCTACATTGGTGAGATGGATTAATTGTATACTTGACTTTAAGTTATTCAGCAGTAATGACATAGTAACTTAACTCGAAACAATGGTAATTTCATGGCAAATGCTCAAGGCGAATGTTGCCTTCTGATAAAGAGCCACCTGCAATTTACCCCTGTAAACATATGACACAAGTAAACTGTCTGTGCTAGTTTTCTCAGTGTCTTCTGTACAGTAAGTTGTCTCAAGTGTGTCTTTCGAAACAGTTGGCTATCTCTTCCCTACGCCTCCCCCCCTTGACTCTAGTTTGAGTCAGGTAATTACAGATCTGGGTTGAAGCCTTTCCAGGGAGTGATCAGAAAAGGCAAGACTTGCAGACTTGCTCCCATCATTCACTTGCACCTTGACTTCACCCTTTCATGGGGAGGTTTTGTGGAACTGCTCAGCTATTGGTAACTGGCTGTTGGTGAGGAGGTCTGAGAGCCCCAGGGGCAATGGTGGTTGACATTCGAAGGGGAGCTCTGCCTTCCCTTGCACAAATGCCATTATTCTTTATGGTGCTATAAGAACGTTCTTGTCACATGTGGCTTTGGTGTGACAGTATGGTGACTTCTACATTTTGATTTTAGTGCTAATCAGAACAAAGCAAACAGGGGAAGAGCTGAATCAAAGCTTCTTGTCTAAAAGATAATGTGAGAGCTAACCAGTTTAGACTCATTATGTCTTTGTTTTATCCATGTGTGTTGGGGGGCAGCTCTCTAGTCTCTAGCTGGGCATCTTGATAGAAGCAGAAAGACTGGATTTTAGGTAGAGGTTATTAAATTGCAATGTTTTGCTACTAAAAGAGTGATGGTTAGGGGACTGTTAAGCAGTGAGTATTAAAGAACTCTTTCACAGAAGTAGGAATACTGTAGAGAAACCAACAAAAGCATAGGTGGTGAGCCAGGATTCCAGTAAAGAGAATGAACTAGTGTAATCTTCTGGTGTCTCAGAAAGAATAGTTATAAATGCTGTTCCGTCTGTGACATCTGTTTTGTGAAAGACAAAACTTACTTAGCAAAATGTGAGAATGCTGTTACTGACCTCCTGTCACAGTTTGTTAGTCCCAGAAAGTCAGACTGCCAAAGACAGTGTGACAGTCAGTTATTTGTCTCACTTTTCCTATTTAGTGAACATAAGTGGGTTTTTTTAAAACCAAAGGGATTATGTGTTCCTGAAAAATACCAGTCTTGTTTTTGCATCCACGTAGTAGCTGAAAGTGACAGGTTTTAGTTCTTACTCTGAAATTTTTTAGTGAGATACAACTTTTCCTTTTGCAGCTTTGAAACATCTAATGCAGTCAGTCTTGCCCTTTTGTTTAAACATTGAAAGGGAGAAAGAAAAATCACCTTAATGCCTATGATTATGGGAGGTGTGTGTAGCTTAGTAATGGACTCACAAACACATGTCCTAGAACTTGGTTTTGGTCATATGCTGACTGTTCAATGTTTTCATTGCAGATGAGTGTGTACTGAAAGCCTTGGGTAGTCTGGATCAGCACATAAGTGGGCGGTCTGGAAGTGCCAAAGGTCTGATGTATACCAGCTTCAAGCACAGTTACGTGTGAGTAGAGTTAGTGATTATGTCTCGTGAAGCACAGGATACATGCCTACACACCTTATGTCTCTTGAGACACAGGTCATCAAATGAAATCTGGGAAATGTGAAAACTTATTAATAAAATGTGTGTGTTGGTTGAAGCTGCCACCAGATTTTTCAAGGAGAGCTGAGAGTCTATGTTACAACTGATTGCCTAAGTTCGAGTACTCTGAGGAGCTCCTTTGAAGCAGTTGATACAGCTAACATCTAAATATTGCAGCGTCCTTTGTACAGTGTGAAGTGTTAGTATGATTCACTGTAATAGGGAAGTCAGGACTCTAATCAGTAGAGTGAGCTGGGGTCTCTGCAGGTGGCTTTGTGTATTTTCTGCTTTAAAAACTGCAGTTGACGTAAAAATCAATCACGTTCTCTTAAAGCACTTTCAGATGTCAGCCCTTTCACTCAGAACAATTCTTTGTACATAACTAAGTATGATTTGAGTATTTACATGGTCAGAATGGTAATGAAGTTCCTACACAACTGCATTAAATGAGTGATTCTTTTGGCTGGCATCCTGTAAACCATGTTACACTTACTGAGATGGCTGTCAGGCCTTCTGTAAACTTATGAGCATCTGTTGCCAGCAGTGATTGTGTGAGGTGGTCTGACTCTTGTCTTTAGACTTGCCCCTTTGCTGCCTTGTGAGGTGGCTGTGTGGGTCACAGTTCTTACAGCTGCTTTGTGCTGGAGATGGGGTGCTGTTGACCAGAGCTGCTGGAAGGACTTCCTTTTTGTTTTGTGGTTGGTGTGTTTTCTTCATTGTTAAGAGGAGTAAGAAATAAAAAGTTATTCACTAATTACACTAATAAATACACTAATTACAGTTAGTTTAAAGCATATCTTATTATATGAATGTAATTTGAGTAGATACCAAAGAATCACTTTATCTATCTGAATTAGCTGGACATAATGGATGAAGGTCCCTCAGCTGCTTCAGGGTGAAGCCTGCTGGCTGAATTTGGTGCAAAAGAAAATCCCTGCACACTTAACTCAGTTTAAAAGTAAGTGTGTTTTCCCCACTGCAGAGTGGATTGTAGAATGAGGTGGTTTTCCAGAGTTATTCTGGTTTGGCTACAGGATAATTGCAGTTTTCCTTAGATTAATTTATGGAATTGACTGAGATAGGGTAAGGTAAATATTTGTAGCACAGCTACTTTCAGATGCTGACAATTAAATGAATCTGTGTCAAGTGTCTGAGGGTCATGGTTTCTGTTGGTCCCATAATCTGCAGTTTTGCTGGTTGTGTTTGAGCACAAAGTACCTCTTGCTCTGGTATGTGCTGCTTTAATTATTCATAATATGTACTGAGGTGCTAAAGGTTATCGAGCTGTGCAAAAGTTACAGTGTACCCTGGAAAAATACTGAAGGATTATTCTTTTACAACCCTTTGCGTGTTAAAGGGAAAAACACCACAAACCTTCACTAGATGATGATTTGCTTTTTCAGAAGTGCTGGACCTTGAGAGTTGTATGGCCTCATCTCAGGGCAGAGGGGGATGGAGATGAATTCACTGACTGAACCTTTGGTTTTTTTCAAAGTGATAGATTCAAACTCACCCAGGGATTGAGTTATGTGCAGTGAAATAAACGAGTTTGTTCATGTCTAAGTATGAATGAGGTAGGGCATTGTATGCGATCTGGTTGGGGTTCTGGTTTCAGCTTTACTGAAAACTGATGGTATGATCTTGAAGAGCCATGTTGTTTGGCTGTCTTGATTTCCCCCCTGCCCATTGTCTTGCTCATAGTATAAATAGACTTCTCAAAACAAGTACTGCTGCTGTATGAATTGGTTCATTAATTTATTTACATTACAGAAACACCTGAAGGCACCCTTCTAAGATTATATGCTATTTAGCTAACTGGACTTGGGTTTGCTCTGTGAAAATACAATAATCCTAACAAATCATTCCACCCACCTAATAAAGTAGGATGAAACACGTAATAGGAAAGGATTTAAAACTTTTAAATGGGGCTAAGTGGTAAAACAGTCAGAAGCAATCAGTAAGTAAGGTATTGTGCGGTTAGAGGGTGTAAAAGAAAGGGAGGGATTTGAGGATGATGTGTGTCTGCTGAAAATGCTGCTTAAGGAATGCCTTTCATGAGAGAAAGCGGTAAGGTGCCATTAATCTCCCTATGATTTTTCACATTATTTTAAGAAAAAAAATGAATAATCTTGTAAAATTACTTCACACAGTGAACTACAATTCCAAAACATCTGTTTTCTTTTTTAAGACTACTAGTTGGACTTTGGACATGAAAAGTAGTGTCATGACCTGTATCTTAGTAGGGTGCTTTCCAGAGTACAGCAAGCAGGTTTCTTCTGCCCAAGGTCTTGAATGGAAAAGTCTCCCTTGATGTCCCAGTCCTGGTCTTGAAGTGACAGTACACTGTATTGAGGAGCAGTTGTTTAAGAGCTTTTTGCCTGCTTCTGGCAGCACTGGGGCTGCTTCTAGGTAGAGGTTTGGTGGTATCCCTAGTTCTTGGCACTGAGAGCTGGCCCAGCATTGTGGACTGTAGACATGGTAAGGCAGTTTCTGAATATATTGTCATTTAAATACAATATTTTTTAGGTAATTTTGTATCTGCCCCTGTTTTTCCTTCCATGCTAGTTAACCCTTTCTGGTATGGTCTTTCTCAAAGAAGTCCACATCTCATTTGATAAAGTATTCAGGTTTCCAAGATACTCATTGTCTGGCTTGGTTTTCCCACTGACTGCCATTTAGCCTTCTGCCATTTAGCCTGCAGCTAAAACTCTGTATGATCCCTTTTCAAGCCTCAGCGTAAGTAGCTTCTACTCTGATACAGGTATGTTCTATGGAGACAAACTTTATGCAGTTTGATTGAATTTCTAAACCTGGTTTGTTTCCGAAGCTCAAAGTGAGGTAAATTAAAGATAGCTTGTTATCTCTGATTTGTAAGAGGTGCAGAGAGCTCACATCTGTATGCTCCCAAAATCATTACCTGGCTGTAGTTCATCGAAAGGTGCTTGAACTGCAGGTAGCCTGACAGACTAATAATTCATTGTAACTAATTGCAGCAGGACTTTCCTGCTTAACACTTCCTCTTAAGGAACTTAGCATAAACATTTTTCTGCAGCAGAGGTGCAGAGCAGATGTGTGTGACAGACTGGTGCTATCACAGTGCTTGGGTCGGGATGTGGTGAGGTGTCTTCTGGGCTACTGAAAGCCCATAATGTGCCCATTGTGCTGGAGTCAGACTGCTTTTTGCTGAGAAGGTTTAATTGCAGGTTATGACTTGAAATAAGCAGTTTCCATAACGTGATAGCTTTGCTGACCGAAGCTTTGTTGGTGCTTTAACACTTAATGCACTGACAGCTTTGGTGCTGTGTGATAAAACTTACATGCACAGTAAAATCTTCCACTTGCAGAGTTGATTCTCTAAAATTCTGCTTGCTGAAGCGGGAAACAGTATCACTAATTCTTCACTGATTCCCCACAGGAAGTCAAAGAAAATTGCCTTTTGTGAGAATGCTGTCAGCTCTTACACCTGGAAAAAGGTGCTGAAGACAAGTGTGGAGGGCGATAGCAGTTTTGGTGCTGCAGTGTTCTGCAGTGTGAGCCTCTGTGCACCAGTGCTCAGGAGAGCCAAAGTCACAGGGGGAGTCAGACACAGATGTAAAGAAATTCAGGTGAGCAAAACAAACGTCTCCATAATCCTGAGGGCACACACCATTTATATATTGTCCCAGTGGACAGCTGAGTGGGATTGCTAATGATGCAGACTGTTTTCTGAGTTGCTGTAGTGTGATACTTGCACTGTGTCAGCAAGGGGGGATGCTTGGTGATTGTAGCATACAGCCATACCCTGCAAACCTGACCCAAGGACTGAATTGAAACCTGTGCCACAGAAGTATGTGTTTGGTGCTTCTTTCCATCCTAGTCACGTTACGTTATTTAGCATCAAGTCAGCCACAACGCATTGCTGTGCTGTGATAGTCTTTAAATGAAGGCTTGAAGAGCTTGGTTTCTTTACTGCTCATACTGACTTTTTATTCCACATCCCATAATGGTGTTGTCACAGGCGTTTCCACTTGCTACTACATTAAAAATTAAAAAAAGGTGAAATGGGCAACTTGGTAGAATGAAGGTAGTAAGAATGGGGGAAGAATTGTAGCTGGTGGTTCTAACAGATGTTAAAACCTCCAGCTCCCAGCCCTACAGTGTGTGTGTACAGGTCAGCCAACCCGAAAACTACTTCAAACAACCTGAGAAAGTTTGTCTTTTGCTAAGTAGGACTGACCTCCATCAGATTCAGCAGCTCCTTTTGAACTTTGAAATAAGGGTTTGCTTCCAGTAGTTAGATGGAAATGTGGATTTGGTGGGTCATAGATTTCTTCCAGAGAAATACAGATATGTTTGAAAAGTAGTTAGTTTGTTGCATGAAGTTGCCATGACAATGGTTTTAAAATGTGAAGTGTAAGATGTTGCCTCTCCTCTATTTAAGCAGGCTCCTTAGGGGAATGAGGCTCTACAGTGCCCTCGGGTCCCTCCCATCGCTTCTTTCCTTCCCCAGTGATTTATAAAAAGAATTATTTAGTTGAAGAGGACCAAAAGGAATTGACACAGAAGTGCTAAATGTTACTTTTTCTTAAATTCTTGAAATTCATGAGGTGCTATGGTCAAATAGAAAGAAATCCAAGCTAGTGCTTCCACTGTGAGAAGGACAGGAACTCCTCTCTGCGTATAAGCATTTAAGTAGGCTGATGGCTGTGCACCTGCACAGGGTGGCCCTTTCAGCAGGAGTGTGTGCTACAAGAGCTCTACAATAGCTGTGAGGCTGTGGAGTGGGTGCAAAAGAGTTGTTGTTTGCGTGGAAGATGAGGTTTGGAAGCACAGGATGTAAATCCAGACAGAAGTAGGCTTTTTGGACTATTCCATCTCAAAAGTAAATGGCTAAAAATGGTACAGCAGAGATACACTTTTGCTGTGTGTGTGTGGCAGTACCAGTCCACAGTTTGTAGGGGTTTTGAAGTGTTTTGGATGCTGCTTCCTGGGCTTTTAAAAGCTTTGATCTGCACTATGTTTTATTTGTTGGTCAGACTTAAGTTTGCAGAGAACTTAATTTGTATGGAGACTGACATTTGCGATACAAACTCATTTCATGGCAGTCTTTCTACATCCATTGCCTACTTTTACTGAAGGAAGCACTGAACAAGCTAACATTCCCACTTGTTTTTTCAGTAGTAAGTCATTTGTAAAAAGAAGTATGCAGAAAGGCAGCTTTTGGTCACCTGCCTGCTCACTAGATGTACTAGGAGGTGTAAAACCAAGCCATTGTAGTAGTTTAGTATGGTGGAGCAGAGGAGCTTTACCAGAGCTGTCTTGGTTTTGTTTGGTGTTTTTTTTTCCCTAGATGAGATACAAACAGAGGTGTTGACTAGGTGCTGTGGTTGTAGCTTCTGCTACACAAACCACACATGTTTTGTCTGTTGTCTTCAGAGCTTCATAGTTCCATAGCAGAGCTGGGAATTTAAGAGAAGTGCAATTGAGCCAGCTGAACTGAGCATGGGAAAACAAATACGGAAAAGAATGTGCTAGAGAATGAAAAAAGAGAATTACTTTCTAGACCCAAATGATGCTTTGCTAGGAAGCAGCTGTCTGGCATTCACAAATTAAACAGCCGCTTAGCTAACATGCATTGACAGTGATAACTTGTCCTCTGTTTTGCTTTGAGTGCATGAAATGAGGATTTAACTCTCCCATGCTGAAAGCCATAAAAGTATCCGGAAGTGTGTGTTTACTGCTAACAAACATTTGAGCTTGCGTGTTGAATTCAGTACCTGATCTATGCTTTAATGACAATGCAGAGTTAATGGTGTTAATGGTACTTTATAAGTCAAAAAGTGAAATAGTCTTATAAAATAACTCTTTCAACAAATGGATTTTGGCTATGAAGGGTTTTATTAAATGCATAGTTGTTTCTGAGCAATGTGGTGTATTTTGTGGTTTCATAGCCTCTTCTGAACGTAAAGACTTGTGTGGTCTTTTGTCTTGCAGCACTTCATGTGGAACCCAGGGAGCCTGAAGGAGGCTATGAAGCTAGTGGAATGATTCCCTGTGTAACTGAAACTATGTGAGTATTAGATGTTTGCTTACAGGATCACTTGCCCAGCATCAACTCTTAAAACAGCGATTGCTTCTGGTTCAGCAGTTGAAGTGATCCTTTCATGCCTTCCCAAAGGAAATCTGTGTGTATCTGCTCAAAGCTGGAAAAAGACAGGGCACCCATGATACTTCCAGCTATTGAAGAAGTCACGTATCCCTGTCCACTAAAAGGTAGATAATGTGTAGTGAAAAGTTGAGGCTGAGTTAAGCTCTAGCAATGTTGTCTTTGCCTTTGCTAGTGAACTGCTGCTTGGGAAGGGATTTAATGGTTCGCTGAGCTGTGTCCCCTTTTGTTACAAGATTTCCTAAATTTGTCTTTGATGGGTTCTTGAATCTGTAGAGAGTTTTTTCCTCTTCTTTCTATACTTAATGTGTTTTGAAACTCATTGTAAATACCTTCTGATGAAACACTTTATTAAATGGCATAATGCTTGCCTGTGTTTTGTTGTTGTCTGGATGTATCTGATAATTTCTATTACTACAATAACATTGGTCATTAAGGAAAAATACAGGATGACTTAAATATTTCCTTTGCATCTTCTCTCCTCCTGCCAGCTCTCCCCCACTTCAGTGCTGCTGTTTTCAGTTGTGCCATGGCATGCTTGTATGACAGAGAATTATTACTGAGTCATTTTGTTGGTTTGCTTCCTTCCAATCTTGGGTTGCATGTGATCTGGTCACTTGAAAATGGAGAAAAACTAATTCCTTTACAGCACTTAAAAAAAACCCAAACAAAACAACCCCAAAAAGCCCTAAAAAAGCCCCAACCCAACAAGCAAACCAGAAAGCCCCACCAAGCATTAGCAAGGTCTTTCCAATCTTCTCTAGGTTTTATGTTTAAAACATAAAATGTAGTTCTATACATCCTTTGTTCTTAGATGGAGGCTCTCATTTTCCTTCCCTTCTAGAAAGGAGCAGAGAGCGTCATTGTTGATCTCTGCTTTGCAGTTTCTGTTATGTGGAAGATGGCCTCACGGGCTTCTTGGTGATTCATATTTACTGTAGGTTATTGCTCAATGCTTGTCTGAGTAACTCTTTGGGAGTGCTGTATCCTGTAGCACTAAGTACATTCCAACCTTAGCCCTCAGTTTTGATCCTTTTTAGCAGAATGGCAAAACTAGTGGTGAACACTGCATTTGTGTCTCATGGTTCACGTTGTACTGTTACAGTACTTTTGCTCCTGGGACATGATCCATTTGGGAATTAGTGTTTTGTCACCAATCCAGCATAACCCTTGGGTACACGAGAACTTTATACTTGTAGTTCCTGATCCACCTGGGAGAAATAGCTCTGCACATCTTTGTGCTCACTTAGCTGCAGTCAGCATGACCTAGACATGTTTGTTTTGCTTTGCAGTTAAATGAGTTGCTTTGTTCACTTTCCTGAGAGTGCTTTTTCATATTGCTTGAATGCTGAGTTCCACGCAGCTCCTGATGCTGCAACTGGATCCTCTCTCTAGCCTCCCTTAACAAAAGGGCCGACTTCTCCCACTTGTTTCTATCTCCTTCCGAGGCTCTTGTTCCTTTCAAGCCTTGAAACCTGAGTCATGTAGGAAGCGGAGGTGACTAGTAAGTGAAGTGGATCCAGCTCAGTGAAGGCATTTTATAAGAGGGTAACTGATGGAGCGCCAGAAGATTTTTCTCTTACAAAACCAGATACATGCGCAAGCTGCCAGCGGATGCAGTCTGACCTTTAATTTTTTTTAAGCAGGTTTTGCTATTTTTGGGGTAGAATGCTTCAAAGTATCTGGCACATGGCATCAAGTTTCATGAAGAAGAAAAGTGAGGAATTGCAGGAACTGTACTTCAGTATCTTCGATGGTGTTTGTTCCTAATGAGTAGGATTGTGCTCTGAAAGCCTCCTCGGCAGGGAGGAGGAAAGAACTCCGTTACTGCAGGGAAGAACAGTGCTTGCAGAGCCCAGGCCATGGCTGTTTAGGAGCAGCAGCCAGTTACTTGTGAGGCAAGTAGGCTGAAGTACAGAAAACATGTTTGTTAGAGGGGTATGCTGCAGGGAACGTGGTTAACTTGCACTCTGTGGGTTAATGTTCCTGTGCTCACCAGTGATTTTTGGAAACAGCTGTTGGGACACTTCCTCACATACAGGTGTTTAATAATGCTGGCTGACCTTTCCTCTGTGTACTTAATGTTGTCTTTTCATGACAGCAAATGACAGTAAACCCCATCTGTTTCATCAGATTGGTGATGTCACTCTGTAGACTCAAATGTTAGATCATCATTGATACAAGCCGTTGCTTAGGAAACATGACAGCATGAATCGCTTGCATGAGGAAAGCTTACGGGCAGAGTATGTAAGTTAGTCTTGCAGACTGGCTTTTTAACTTTAAATGGGGATTCCTGAAGTGAATTGGACTAATGTCTGTCCATTATGCCGTGTGTGATTTGACTGCTACCAGCTATTTTAAAGGATAGTACCTTTTAATAGGCAGCTATTCTTTAGCCTGTTCGTAGGGAAAAGCTTTTTCCGACTCCCCAACAGCTAATAATTGCTGTTATGTGTTTGAGCAGAAAGCTTCATAAACTAGCTATACTCTACTTTAAATTCTACTAGTGGTTTTTACTCAGAATTTCTTCATTCTGTCCATTTACTTGCATGCTTCTGTCTGAAGGAAAACTTCGCCAAAGCACTGCTAGCTGCCTTGGAGAAACTGATGAAAGAACAAAGATTAATGTAGATGGAGCATTTGAATTCTGATGATTTTAAAGGGGAGAATAAAAAAAAGTCTGGTATCTGGGAGTTAATCTCTAAGCAGTAATTTACACTGCCTAATAATATCCTGTTTGTTTTGGTGTAATGAAAAAATGGTGTAGACTGGAGAAGATGCTGTCGCTCAGAAGCGTGGCAGCACAGGAGCCCAGTGCCAGGCTGTACTCTGCAATTCACAAAGAGCTGTGAAGTACTAACGACTGATGAAATTGGTTTTTTGGGTTGTTTATGTGGAAATGCATATTTTAATGAATCCTTTACAAATGAATAAGAAAGTATTCTTAAATACATTAAATTGAACTTTACTTGCCTATAAAAGTGATGCTGCAAAGTTCATGGTTAAAGCAGTTTGATGAAGGGATATACCAGGTATTTGTTTCTTCTGCTGCTTAAAACTAGGTTTTTGTTAGTTTTATTTGTGGGTTATGGGCTTAAGAAAAGGAGTCGGGGAGGGGAAGCCAGCTAGTTGAAACCAGCATCTTGGCAAAAAATACTTTTTCTTGCTCATAAAACTGCATACATGCTGTTTTGACAAAGCGGGTATAATGGCTGAGAGAAGATTGATGTTTGTAATCTTAATATCTGGTGAATTCATCTGCACTTGGTGCTGCTGTTCCAAGTCAATTTACAGCTTAAAACAGGGGGTTGATCTCAGAAGAATACAGAAAACCTAAAGCCTATTTTATTTTTTCATTTTTAATTTTAATTTCCTTTCTTGTTCTAATTCTGTAACCTGGGAGAAGTAACCAAAGACAAGGCAAACCCAATTCTTATGTTTGAGGCTTTTGCCTAACTGACAGCAGAGATGAAATGCAAATAAGTGGGTAAAGGAGGAATATGATAAGCAATTGCTTTCTTGGAGTTGATGTTTCTGAGAAATGGACTGTCCATGGCGTGGCTGCATGCTGATAGGATAGTGTCAGTGTTAGCTTGGTTTCAACAGGGATCATTTAAGAGGCCTTTCCTATGGGCAAAATTTCTTTTCCAAATATGCAAGACTTTAACATTATGATTTATAAAAACAGAAAATGGTGAAATCATTTGGCATTTTAATTTTGATTTATTTTTTTTTTTAACTGAACTGGAATTGCTACTTATCTGCATGGGTGTCTGTCTGAAAAGAGATTCATTACAGAGGCCCCCTCCCTCTGTCTGTCTCCTTACCTGAAGGGAGGAGCCCACTTGCAACAGTGAATAATTCCTAAATGCTATCTTGCATGGAAAGTGAGTGATGCACCTTTCTGCAGACACCCTCTGTGTGTGTGTGTGTGCTAAGAACAAAAAGTCTAGATTACAGACTCAGTTTGAAAACATGCAGACAAACCCACAACTCCCATCATCCCTTCCCCCCTTGTCATTGTTCCCCCCTCTTCCCCCCAATTAAAACCAAACCCCAAAACCCCCCTTTTTTTTCCCATTTGCTGAAGATACAGTCTAAAGCTTAACTGCCAGGTTATCCCTTCAGTGTCTTCACCCTCCCTCCCCCTGCCTCGTCC
>JAVHNF010064891.1:0-16247 GCA_034783455.1 Micropsitta finschii
ATATTAGATCTGGCAAGACTAATGCGTCTTTACTTAACCTCAGTTGTTTCTTTGTATATTTTTAATAAAGTGTGAAAGGTGAGACAAGTTTATAAAATACACACCAAAGTAATACATGGTTGCATGGGGAATATTCATCTGTGTGATACCTCATGTGAGATTGTGATTGCCAGGACACCCTTTTTTGTGTTTGTCTCAACTCAAAAGATAGAAGGAACTGACAGCTCATTATCGCTTGGGTAGATGGCAGCGGGACAGAGTGGGGATCCTGCTCCACCAAAGTGTGCCGGATGCTTTCTTATGTTCTCTGCCCTGAGGCCGTTAAGATCAACTGCCCCGGCAACAGAGTGTCCGGCAACAAAGTCCCTGGAGACAGTGGCACAGACACTGAGGCGCCTGCCGGGGCACAGCGAGAACTGGGTCTAGGGGCGACGAGGTCCCTCTGCCAATGAGTTTCACCTGTGAGAGGATTCCAAGAGAGCCTGACTGTACAAATGCAGCCGTCCTGCAGCCGTGTGGTGCGCGTGCCAGCTTTCTGGACCCCAACGGACTCGCTGAGTGAAAGGATTACAACCGAAAGAATCTCAACTTGCTGACAGAGGAGACGTTGCTGGATCCACGAGGTGGTGATCCTATTCTTTCTTTTCTTTCCGTTTTTTCCTTTCTCCTTTTCTGTTTCTACTTTGGAACTTTTATAAGAATAAGGAGGGAAAAGAGGGGAAGCGGAAAGTAAGTATTGATGCTTGCATTGTCATGAAATTATCTTACTTATGGGTTTTCTTTGATTTCTTAAATACTGAATTATCTGAACATGCTGAAGACAGCTATCAGTATGTTCAGGTAATACCCAGCATGCTCATGTAAGACACCAGCTGTGCAGGTTTTGTGGATACATCACTTTTATGTTAAAAAAAAGAAAAAAAAAAGAAAAAAAATCTTCTCTGTCACCAGTTTCCTGGCTGGCCTGGTAGATTTATGTAGCCTTTCCTAGGTTATGTTTCTCTGAGTACTAGAGTAGCATCAGAGATGGTATCTCACAGGGTTTGCTGTGAGCAATTGAATTGCACAGTTGAAATTCCAGTAACTTTTCAATAATGGACAACAGAAGCTACTCACAAAGTGCTTGCATTCTCAAGTGTAGAAATAAACTTGAGAAAGAGGAACTCATGGGGGTTGAAAAATACCAAATCACTGGAAATAATGTCCTACTGTTGTTGTTCTGGAGATGCAGTCTCCTTGTAGGCTGTCCCCTGCTCTTCTGATCTGTTCCATTTTTTTCCCTGAAGAAAATGATATTGCTAGGGAGATTCCAAGAACCAGTAATGTATAATTACCCAGATAAATATGAGAAACAAGTAGAAGTGAAGTCCTACTCTTGTGTACACACACATGCACATGCAAACACACAGATTGCTGATTTAAAGGCATATGTCTATTGCAAGACAACATATGAACTGAATTTAAAATTCATTTAATAAGTGATTAAACTAATCCCCAAAACAGAGTATGGAAATTGTCTATTTTCTAGCTAGAAACTTTGTAGAGGAAAAGTGGAATCTAGCTATTTTGGTTCCATGAATACATGAATAAAGAATTTTCACTAAAATGGTTTTACCATTTTAACTTGCAGGAAAAACGTAGCGAATTTTTTTTGTAATAAATATTTAACCAATATAAAAAAAGATTGTTTTCTGGCATTGGTTCATCATGAATAAACCATTTTATTTTAACAGTGGATGTATGTATGCATTTAATTAAAGGAGCTTAGAAGTTATGCATTAAAAATTGGTTATGTTAAACTTAGTTTAACTTGGCTAATAGAAAAAAGAAAAACTATGAAAAACAAGTTCACTTAGAAAACTCATTTAAATATTTCCATTAATCATGATTTGACACTGTTCAGGGGCTTTTCTAATAAAAAGAAGAAATTTGGAAAAAACAAACCTGTATCAATTAATCATAAAAATGAGGTGTTATAATGTTATCTTGAATCACGTTTCACAACAGTTTCATGGTTTAGACTTTAATGATTTTTATTATAGAAGTTTTGTTGTAAACTTTCTGTTGCTGAAGGATACAGCCAAAATAACTAAAACCACAAGCTTTTGTAACTAGAATGGAGTGGCAGCAGGTAACGAGCCTGCTGAGTGTTTAAACGGTATTTCCACACTGAAATGCATCTTACAGGCATTATAAATCAATTTGTGTAATGGAAAACAGACTACAGGCAGCTGCTATTTGCAAATTATGTATTTTTATTCTTTTGTTTAGAAGAATAAGAAGCTGTCTTTAGAAACATAATGAGAAAGTCAAAGAACACATTATGTCAAGTAAACATACTGGGGGCCTGTAGGGCAGTCACAAAGGTGTTTAAATAAGCACCTCACATATGTGTGATTGGTAGAAATAAGTTGAAAACCATGTTGTACTCATTCTGTAAATGCAGTGAAACCAAACAAACCTTCCAATCAATCAATATGACTTTTTTTTTTTTTTTTGTGATCCTAATTTGTGAATGAGAGTGAATTGGCAAAACTATCAACATACTGCATTTCTGGTTTACTTTGTGACATAGTTTGTGGTCTTTATTATCTTCAGTATGGAACTTGTGGGCAAACTGAATTTTCTTCCAAATTTACAATATTCACGTATTTCGTATTACTGCTTCACTCTTGTTTACGCTATGTGAAAGAGAACTGTGTGCAAACAGAGACTTTATTTTCACCAAATGACTTCAATTTTTCAAGAGAATTAGCTATTGCTATGAAATGTAAATGGTAAAATATGTATCTATAGATTATAATTTCTCTTTCTTAAAGAGAAATAAGATACTGCATTAAAGTAGCTGACTGTATAAGCTACTGCAACATGAGAGGAGATAAAAGCCCCTAGAAATTAATGGAGGAACAGAAAGGATGAAATCTTTCAGGGCCCAGAACAGTAAGTTCAGGTTTAGTTCTTCTCTTGAATGGTTGTGAATGTCTCTAAAATAATGTATGCTTTGTATTACTTAGTCAAAATTCAACAAGTTAAAGACTAACTGTAAGCTCAGTTTTTAAACTACAGATTAGGTATTCAGTATGCCTACATTATGTTTTAAAATATATCTGTTGAACCTACCTTGGTTTAGACCTTAGGTCCAAAGTAACATCATGTAGAGAATATTCTTTTTCCAAATGTTCCTGAACTGATAATATTTAGTTCTGGTAGGATTTATCGATATTTATTGTGAATTATACTGTAACAGGTGAGTCAAAATATTGCCTTCATTGCTGTGATCTATGTTAAGGTAAGCTGTAAGAGAACAATGCAGTTGCTAAAAAAGTGATTTGAGAACTGTGCTGAAGGTGAAGAAATTGAGGGTAATGAAATCCATCAGGGAGATGTATAGGAGATATGTATACAGGAGGTTTAGGTATTTCCATATGAAACTTTTTGAATGTTGTAGCTTGAAGCTGCAACATATGTATGACTGTTCATCAGATGCTAGGGAGAAAATGTAGTTAGGTACAAAATATTCCAAGTTGGTGCTCTAAAGGTGAGTTATGTTTTTATAGATCTAGGTACTCAATGTGGTGAAACTTTGGTCTCAATAAAATATGTAGTTACATAATAATATTATGCGTAATTCTTTATGGTATTCAGCTCTCCTCATATGCTCAGAAGATTATATCCAAACAGGACAGTAAACATATGTGGTGCAAGTAATTCATAGCACACTGGAATAGAGTATTTCTGTTTGAGAACAACTGGGTTGCACTGGAATTGTTGAGGGAGATAGATACACAGACAAAATATTAGTGAGTGTTCAGCAGTGATTTGTATTCTGGGCTCCTAGCCTTTCTCTTCCCTAACTTACTAACACACCCTTATGGTACTGAATAGTAGTGCTAGTAGTATCTTGAATAAAAAATAATTGTCTGGCATCAGAGACTCCAGCTGATAGAAGGATAATGTATTATTAAGGGATTACTTTTTTTTTACATACATAAGTAATTAGATATTCGATTTCAGTGAAAAGTTTGGTAGCCTGATTGCTAAGCAAATGAAAAGATCTAAAAGATTTTAGCAATGGACAATCTTTACTGGTCATACTGTATATGGGCACCAGCTATATGTTCAAATAGTACTGTAGTCTTGAAAGCAAAATGTAGCTTGCTGTCTGGAAAAGACAAAGCGGTCTTTGAAATATTCCTTCTTCCTGTTTCTGATGAAAAAGCTTTGGTTGAAAAGACAGAATTTCAGTGATACTTGAAAAAAACATTGTAATGAAGAGGAATAAAGATTTATCAGGAACTCAGGAAACTGTCATATGGGTGAGGTCTGTAAATTCCATGTGAGTAAATGAGAAGAAAATACTTCAGTAGTAAGATGCTTTTAGTGCAAGTTCTTGGTGAAGGCACTTGAAACAAAATAGCATGTGGTACATGGAGGGTCTGCAATTTCAGTATTAAGTTCTAAATACTCCGTATCCTAGGAAAAAAGTAGGGGGGACAGATTAATAACTTACCAAACAAAAGAGTAGGAAATAGGAAAGAACATTATATGATGTTTTAGTTATGAAAGGTACATGTAAATAAACTTCAACATACGTATACTTCTGCAGAAATGCTGCATACCTGAAGACCAATTGCCTTGAATGGCTGAATTAAACTGGGTGCATTTAAATGATCATAGTGATAAAATAATAATCTTGAAGAGGTGTAATCTAATTTTTGTCTTGTTTCCTTTACCTTGTGCATTGGACATATCACTTGTCTGTTAGTCTTCCATTCAATACTCCATCTCATCCTGTTTTCGATAAGAATGGTTGCAACCATTCTTTTAACTTAACACAATGGCTGTGATGAATGCATAGATTCTCTATTTGTGCTTTTTTCTTCTTGTGGCTGCGTTACAAACAGGAGATGGATATGCTAAAGAGTACCTGTTACCATAGTAAGTATCATTCCATAATCTGACCTGCTTATGTGCTTTGCTTCACTCCTGCATCTTTGTTTACTAAGGGGTTGTTGGTTTTGCTTTTTTTTTTTCTTAAGCAGGCTCTTTCAGTTGAGACACTGATGTCTTGAGTTGTTGGTTTCATGGAATTCTAGGTAGTTACAGATCTTATGTGAAAATGCGCTCCCCCTTCAAGAGACTGGAAGTGACATTTTGTGTTTCCATATCTGTGTGTCCAGTTCCTCAGTTTAAAAAGGAATAGTCTGAAGTTGTCTTTCAGATACAGCTGAAACAGGTCTGGGAGTTTCTGCCCCAGCAGTTTGCTGTTGCCTATACAACCTGGTATGGACCTGCAGTGACATGGAAGAAAGTTCCTCATCCAAGTGCCAAACTGTTACCACCGGCACTGGCTGAAACTTACCTAGCAGACTTCTGCACAGAGTGGATATGGAACTGCTCCAATGTTATATGTGTCAGCAGAGAATCCAAATTCCAACAGAGGAATAACAGCAAGAACATGGTGGCAGCAACTTCTACATCTGTTTCAGCTGGCTCTGCAGGGCTACCTCGGATTATACTTTGAAATAATAAGGATGTTTGGCCCCCTCTATTTGTATGTCCTGTTATATCCAGAAGTCAGTGTGTTTGTCATGGTTACAAGAGTCAAACTACAGCATAGACACCTGTGGTCTTACAAGTAAAGTTCTAAAACCTGAAGATTCTTTCCATTTGAGAATTGTGCTCCACAAACTCTTGTCGTTGTGTAAGTTTTCCAGGACAAACATACAAAGCTCATTTTAGAGAGTAACTGGAAGTTCACTCCCACGATGACTTTGGTTGGCAGAAGTTCTGTTGAATGACAGTGGTCTCTGTATAGAGCTGCTTCTCAACCTTTTTACCTCATATTTTCCTCTATTTAAGCGTAGCTGAAGTCAGCAAACTGTTTTGTGTTAACTCAGTTCTGGCCTAGTTTGTATGTTTGTCCACATGTTTGTGTTGGGGAAAAAAACATAAACCTTTATTCTTCATAAATAATGTGAATTGTGAACACCAGGTTTAATGTTACTTTTCAAACTTTTACGTCACAGTATATAGAAAGCAGGAGCGTGGTCTAGGCATGAGTATGCTAAAAGGCTTCAGAACTTTTGAGGTACTGCTGAGTTCTTAAACTGTAAACAGGTTCTGCAGCAAGATGGATTCCTATACTTTCCTAGTTCCATTACTGAAATCCATTAAGTAGAACTAAGATGTTTGCATACTGTATGCTGTCTTTATCCAATGTGGAATTTGTGAATGCACCCAGTTCTGGTAAAATACTGCCCTTAGCCAGCTGGGTAAACAGATGTTTGTTTGATTCCATCATAATGCTAATCTAGGAAAGCTGATGGTAATTTGATGGACTGGGAAAGCTAGCAGTCCTGGATTAATGAGTTATAAACCTGCTTACATTTATCCAAGGCTTAGGCCAACTGGCAAATGCCTGTAGCTTCCTGTTCTTTCATTTTAAGAATTTACAATCCCTTTTTGTAAAACTTTGTTTAAAACTTTCGTTAAGTTATTTTAGGAAGACACCATGAAACTGACTGGCAGTATAACATGGTGCCTGCTCTGTAACAGTTGAGAATGAAAAGACTGTTTCAGTTGGAAGGAACCAGTAACAGTGATCTTGTCCAACTGCCTGACTATGACAGGGCTGACCAAAAGTTACAGTATGCTGTTAAGGGCACTGTTGTAATGCCTCCTGAACTGACAGGGTCGGGACATCAACCACCTCTCTAGGGAGCCTCCTCCAGGGTTTGACCACCCTCTCAGTAAAGACATGTTCCCTCAAGTCCTGTTGAAAATTCCCCTGGCACAGGTTTGAGCCATTCCCAGGCATCCTGTCCCTGGGTCATAGGGAGAAGATATCAGCGAGGCTTTCAGTTAATTCCTGTAGAGTAAGAAGAGCGAATTGTAGGTGGTGCTTCTTACAGGTTTGTGCATCACAGACTCAGGTTAAACCAGAGTTCAGGGGGCAGCTTGCAATGTACATAATGGCTTTTTCTCTTCTTCCTCTGTTTTAAGTCCTGCCTGCATTTTAACTTTTAAACTGCTAACTCGTGCATTCCGAGTGTTTGGCACTGAATACTAGTGTGTGCTGTTGATTTAACCTATTAGAAGCTCATGGTGGTCTAGGCAAAACATGTTGGTTTTCTAGCAGGTATTCACAGAACAGAGCCCTCTCAAATATGTTAGAGGATTGTTACTCCCATCTGGCAGAAATAAAAAGAACACTCCTTATTTCCATAGGAAAAAGGGGAAAGTATCAACTGTTTTCTATAAATTCTTATGAAAGCCTTTAGCCTTTTCAAATTAAAATGAACAAGAGTTTAAAAGGGGGAAAAAAAATAGTTGCCTTTTGTGCCTTACAATGAGCATGG
Organism: Micropsitta finschii; assembly: GCA_034783455.1. Taxonomy (NCBI): domain Eukaryota; kingdom Metazoa; phylum Chordata; class Aves; order Psittaciformes; family Psittacidae; genus Micropsitta; species Micropsitta finschii. The sequence continues at coordinate 7,362 of JAVHNF010064891.1, forward strand.
CCTGGATTTTGTTCTGCATTCCTCCTTATGTAACATCAGTGGGGGTATACTGGACACGGCTGACAAGATCCTTCTTGGTTCCAGTGCAGTGATGAGCATTGCAGGGAGCTCTCAAAGCTGCAGGTCGTTAAACGTGTTATGTACAAAGAGGAGCTGTAAGCAGAGCATCTCTAAAGCGTAGTGGTGAAGGAGGGAAGTGTTACTGTTGAGGGAGCGGTGGTGAAGTTCACCTTTGGACATGAAGCTGGCACCAGGTTTTTGATGTTCCTTTGCAGGGGTGAGTTTTGCTGTTAGACATCACATGTAAAAGCCGTTATTGCATAACCTGCTGAGCTCATTTAATTTGATAAACCCCATGGATTTAACTTGTAGGTATCCATAATATATACTCATATCTTGCAAAACAAGTGAAGCCTTTGTGATAGATCATATTCTGAAGCAGAAGTTGTTAGATCTCATAGGACAATGTTATAAAAATCCAAGCATTTTGATTACAGATTGCCATTACAGATTTGATTACAGATTACAATTGTAATATTTGATTACAGCCAGCTCTTTAGAAATCAGTGGATTTGTTTGTATCGATCACTGCAAACCAGCAATTAGTTTTATTCCACCAAAAGAAAAAAGAATTGAGATTTGGAATTTCATGATGAATTTCCTCAATGCCAGGAGAGCAGGTTCAGCTCCTGCTTACTGCCCTAAACCCTCCTGTACGTTACATGTAAAACATGAAAGAGCTGAAACAGGTGCTTTCTTGCTGGTTTACATCCACAGGATGGAATTTGGCTTTATCTGTTCTGTGGTCAGAGGCTTAAAGACAAAGAGAACATTTGAGTATCTTGTTTGTACCTCTGTGCACAAAGTGAAATGAGACCAGACCTATTACAAAGGCTTTTCTGCAAAGTAAATATCTTAGTTTTTTTATAGAGCGTGTTCACCATCAACTCACTTCGCTTCTGTGTTCCAGGGACACTTAGGTAAAACTAACTGTATTGTTGTCTGTCCCTCCACCAGAGAGACAGCAGGACCAGACTTACAAAGATGACAGTGACGCTGCAACTTTCAAGCAAACCCTCCCAGATCTCACCCCTGACGAGCCTTCAGAAGCACTCAGCTTCCCTCCCTTAGGGAAGGAGGAAGGGAGGTGTGAGGAAGATGTGCCCAAAAGCCAAACGGAATCACCTGCAGTGGAAACCAAGGAACCCCAGCCTCAACCTGCTGAAGAGCCAGTGACACCAAGCACGGAGGAGGGGCCGGCAGCCGATGCAGGTAGTGATGAATCTCCAGGGAAGTCCCCATCGAAAAAGAAAAAGAAGTTTCGCACTCCTTCCTTCCTGAAGAAGAGCAAAAAGAAGAGTGACTCCTAAAGGCCAAACACACTGCAGAAACACTGTCATATTCCCACCTCCATTAACCACTAGAATGTACCAGATCATACCGAGTGTTTTGTCGTACTTATGTAAATGAATGCAACAAGTAACCCAACCAGCCCCTCGAGTTATGGCTTGATTGTTTGAGGTTATAACCAGAAACTAATGGCCAAAAAGGTGCTAATCCTGTGTTTTCAGCAGCTATCGCAGATCTGATCCCGAATTTGGAATCAAATGTGAATGACTTCCATGTGGAAGGCATGGAACCGCTATTTTTTATTTAAAGCCTGCGCTGCTTTACAAAAGAATAAAGAGATGTTCACAATTACAAATAAACCACACATGGCTTGCACCAAGGAGCGTTCTTCTCCCATGTTCTGTTCAAAGTCACAAGTAAGTTTCCTTTTAAATGCTGACTTCTTGAGCGGATGCTATTGCAGTGACACTCTCGAGGGGTGGTGTTCTTGAACTGACATGTGAGTACATGCTCACAGACCCTGTTTTAGTCAAGCTTTGAGGCTAATCCATTCCTTCCTCTCACCATTGTAACAAAAACAAATGTGTTTTTCACTTTATTTTCTAACTGGCTCGTGAAATCATCTTTGCTGTCCAGGACTGAAATAACCATGGTGTGTTCCGCTCACAGTTGTGTGTTAAGAGCCCAATCCTACTTCCTAACAAAGGCAGTTTAAGGGAAATGTGACTTTTGAGTCTTGCCTCTCTGTGGATTGCTCACATGGTGATTAGGCTGTTAGAACAGGTTAAAAGTAACTGTACTGCAAGTGTCTGGGAGGTTTCGCAGTGGTGATGTGAAGCCTGGGCCACTGGTTTGGGCCTTAGCAGAGGGTTTGGGTGCAGGGCTGCTGCACATAAACCCTGCTTGCAGCCTTTCGTGCGTGTTCTTCCCATGATAATGTAAATGCATTACACTGAATAGGTAACCTTGTTTTATATGAATTATTTTCACTTACAAAAACTGGTGTTTCTTTAATATTTTATTTTTGCTGCCAGCAGTGAAGTACAGAAACCCCAAGTAACCTTAAAAGGTGTATTTTCACAGTTTGCTATAAATGTTTGTTTAATATGTAGCATGGTAAAGAAAATCACTTTTTGCCACTGAATTTACTATTTCCCAGTCACTGCCATGCTTCTGTCTGTTACCTGTCCTAACAGTAGTGCCAGGTGGGGTAGGGAGGTCTGGAACCCGTTTGGTTCCTCATGTCAGTGTTTCTGGTTCAGCAGCAGCAAACGCTGAGAGCCCTGCGAGGAGAGGGGAACACGCGGACTCACGGCAAGAGGCTGTAGAAAACAGGATGTGGCTGTCAGCTCTTAGAACCATGGTAAATGTTGCAGTTGGTAAAATAGCAGCAAACTAATGCCTTACACTGCTGCGGCAGAGCAGGGGCACGGCTCAGGCTGGGAGATGGAAGGGGAAATGGGAGCTTTGGGTGTGGAAAGAGACTTGGAAGTGGGGTTGGTGCCGAAGCAAGGCAGGTGACTGCCCAGGGCTGCAGCGGCTTCACGTGTGCTTGAACCTCGTGTCCCCTCTGCCCATTCTAAGAGTGCAGTGCTCACCTTGCTGAATCATGTTCTAGCGCAGGGTCCTAATTCAGTGACTAATTGCTGTATGTTTCAGTTCTTTAATGGAGTCCCTCCATTTCTCTCGACCACGTATGCAATGACTCTTTAATTTCTAATTTTGTAGTTTGTTCTTTTAATTCTTTGTATTACAGTATGAAATGTAGTCATGTATGCTATGGTTACACACTTCGGGTAGAATAAAGTCCTGTATTTTTCTTTCTCTTGTATCATTAAGTTCTACTCACAAATAAAAGTCTTAAAACCTTCATGCTTTGGTTTCAAACCTTTGTGCAGTTTTATTCTACAACTGTAGCCTGGTGGGTTTAATTTGTCCCTTTTTCTTTTGGTGATTAATGTGTTGATTAATGGTTGCTTTAATGTATTCCTACTGGGTGCAGGGCTCATTCCCCACTCATCCTGGGGCAGCACCCGGGTGGTCCCACCGGGAGAAGGGTACCCCAAGAGGTATTTGGCATTGCAGGGAGTTCTGGTCCCCACAGGGCTTTGCCAGGGTGAGGTGGCCGTAAGGTCTTCACTGTGATTCCCTGAGCAGAGCAGTGTCTGATGGAAGAGTTTATTTGTAATGCAAAAGGAACACTGCTGGGTCAGCAGAAACCATCACAGAGAACTAGAAATATAAAACATCTCTCAATTTAATTGTGTATTAAAACCAGTCTCTGTCCGGCTGGGGGAGCCTGCAGCTGCTGCTTGCTTTTGGGTTTGACTGTCATGTTTTAAGGCTGGCCTTCAAGCTCTTACCAGGCCCCCTGCACCTTAGGGTGCCAACTGCAGCAATTCCTGGTGCAAGCCCCCTGGAGGGGGCTGTTCGTTGGTAGCCAGGCACAGATCAGTCAGTCCATGGCAGTGAAGGCTGAGGACTGGGAGAGGAGCAGAGCCGAGCACAGTGGGTGCTGCAGCTTCACCCATGCTTGGCAGAGTTGTGGTAGCAGGGGCCGTGCTGCTGCTGTGACAGCCCTGCTTGGCTGATGGGGCTCAGTGCTTTACTCCACGGGTCTGGGAGTGTTTTGTGGTGGTTCTTCTGTTTGTGACACCAGCCAAACTGGCTGGGAGGGCATCTGAGACATGGAGCTTGGGGGGGCTGTAGGAGACCAGAAGTCTGTTGTTGCTGCGAGTGGTTATGGAGTAGCCCCTTTCAGAAGACCAAAGTCCTCCTCTTCCTCTTTGAACAGCAGAGTTGAGTGCTGAGAGTCAGGTCGAGGAGCGGTCCTGGGGAGCCAGTGATAGTTCTGTGGTTCCTTCCTACTCCTCCTTCAGGAGCTTTTTTATAGAACCAAGTAAAGCAAAGGGGACGAGGAAGAAAGCACCACAGAGGGTGAAGCAAACCTTGGCCCCTGCCAGCCAGTAAACTGCAAAAGAAGCAGATTTATCTTGTTAGTCTCTGCACCTGTGTCAGCTGGAGCTGCTGTTTTCCACAGCTTGCACTTGGGAGCAGCTTTGCTGTAAAGCCCAGTCATGCTCTTCCTCTTGGAAAGCCATCCTGCATGAGGACTGTGGGGCAGTGGTTTGGTGAGCCAGAGCGAGCTGGATGCTTGGCACATGGATGCAGCCAGGAAACAGATTCTGGTTTTGCTCACTTAATGTTAAGTCCGAGTCCCAGCTTTGATGTCCTGCATGGCTGCTTCCCCTTAACTCTGTCCCTGTATGGTGTAAGAGTGTGAGGGAGCCAAGCCCCCTCAGAAGGTACCAGTGTTCCTCAGGCACAGCCTCCTTTGGCCTTAGCCAGGGCCACAAGGCACCGTGCATGCCCTGAGTGCTGGGGACTCTTTATAGGTTACAGGTGCTTTAGTGCTGCTTCTGCAAAGACAACTTTATGGGGCTTCCCTTTCCCGTCAGACCCAGCAGTGCTGGGTGTTGGCAGAGGAGGAAGGAGCAGGAGGCCACACTCACCAGTAGCTGACAGGATCGGTCCCAGGGCTCTGGCCAGGGCGCCCAGGCTCCGCAGGAAGCGCTCCCGCTCCGCCAGACGGTCCGCCTGGAGGTGGTGCTGAAGGACCCCACCGAGGAGGGCTGCGTGGAGTTCAGCTACCCGGAGCTGCTGCTGTGCGGGGACTCGCGGGTACGGGACCTCCCATTTCCCTCCCTTTCCCCCTCCCCTCCCGCTGCGCTTCCTCCTCCTCCCGGCGGGTGGCTGCCCACGTCCCCGGCCTCGCCGATAACACTATCTGTCTGTCGCCCCTTGCTGCTCGGGGGTGGTCCCGACCCGGCGGGGCGGTGTCCTGGGGGGAAGTCTGATGGCTTCGCAGTCTTATCTGAGCTCGTGGTACTGAGGCTGTGCTTGTGCCCGTGCTCTTGCCCTGTGCCCATGGGTGGAAGGGGAGGCTTCACACTTATCCCTGAGTTGGCCGAGGACTCCTGGCTTTGCCTGTGAGCAGGGGCGGGGAAGCGCCGGTGTCTTGTGCCCGGCTCTCCCGAGCTCTCCTTCCCTCCCCTTCCCTGCCTGGGGAGCGGTAGTGTTGCATCCTCCCTTTCTGGGAGCCTTTTCCGGCAGCTGGGCGAAACTTCTTAGCATGCGTCTGTTTTCCGGGTTGTCTATAGGCTATGTGCAGGTAAATGGAGAGTTATAAGCCCGGCTCTGCTCTGAGCGCTGAGAAGCAATGAAGTGAGCATTAGCAGACTTGGAGATGAGTTTATGCAAAGTGTTTTTCGGAGAGGGGTGGTGAATGAGAGTTAAATGTTGAAACAGACTTCACCTGTAACTATTAAGAACTTCATTCAAGAAAAATGCACTTTCACTTTTACTATTCCTCCCAACCAGAAAATATCTGGTACTCCAACTACTTTGGTTTTTCAGAAGATCTTCTGTAGATAACTTCAAGAAGTAATAAGCAGCATTAGCCAGTCAGCGGGACCCCCTGTTCAAGTAGGAGGGAGAAACGTGTGTCGTTAAGCTGGTCACACTTAAATCACACATTCTTAGTGAGTCGAGAATACCAGTGAAGTTGCACTTGATTCAGATAGTTGTAGTCCCTTTTAATTCCAGTACATGATTTCAGAGGAGGTTTCAGGGGACAAGGAAGTAACTACTATTATGGAGGCTTTGATAGCTCTGGTGATAAAAGCAAACCTCAAATACAAGTACTGATACCGCCACTCTATTTTTGCATCCAGCACAAACTTGAGAATGACTGAAACTTCTAATTTACCAAACCAGAGTGTTTCTAGGTGGTGATGTCTTATAACTGTACTTAGCAGCCTGCTTGCTTTTGGTTTGTTAGTTGGAGGGGTGTATGCACTGGATTGTGTTCAGATGTGGAAAACGGAAAAGTTGACAATTGTAATTTGAGATCAAATGTGAGTTAGAAGGTTCCTTCTGTTCATCCTGTCCTACAGCTATTGTGGGCAAATTGACTCCTCTGAATTGGTGTGGTATAAGCATGCTGCCTTGTCTAGTGTCATCTCTCAAAGCAGTTTGCTTATGAAAAATTGTATTAGTGTTTAGAAGTGGTTCAGTGTGTGGAGCCTGACTTTTTTTGGCAGTTCTCAGTTCTGTAACTGCCTTTTTTCTTTTTCCTGTAGGTTGGTAATGTGTTAATCACACATAGTTGTAGAAAAAAAAAAAAGGCTTTTAAATGTTGTTTTGGATGTAAGTTCTGTGTCTTCTAGGGGCAAGGACTGATTTATGGGATTTTTGGTACAGTTGAGACCAGAGGATATATAGGATCAGAGACTTCTTTTAAGGCAGAAACAGTGGTAGAAATGCTTTATAAGAAGTTGTGTCTGTTTTTCAGCTCTCTCTAGAGTCCAAATTGAAATGAATAGATCGTAATGGTCTGTCTTGCTGGGCTGTGTGGAACAATCAGTTGATTATGTAAAACAGAGTTATAAGTTGTGATCCTCTTAAATAGATTCTGGACTTGTGTTGTAGAAAAACTGATGTGTATTCGGCCTGTCAGTTTACATTCTTGCTTGCTATATGGTAGGAGAGGGAAAAGCTGCTCAGACATGGTAGGGAGAACTTAAAATCTTGTCTTAATCAGCATGAAAAGTGAGGGAAGCACATTTTATCCAGAAATAAAGTTAGTGCATGCTGGTTCCTTCACAGTTAGAGTAAATACAAGAGGAGAATTTGCACAGTACAGGAGGCTTAGCATGACAGAAGTCCGTCTTCTACCCTGGTATGTTAATTGTTTGAAGTCCTAAAATAGAAAAAAAATGTGAAAGGAAAACTGATCCTGCTTGTGGAGTAGGATGGCTATGGTAATTTGTGCCAGTTAATGAAGCAGCGAGAACTACTTTGTTAAAATGAAGCTTGACCAAGAAGTGCCTGCCTTTTACACTTTTCTGTAGAATCTGTAAGATTTGTTCTTTCTAAGTATGTAGCAACTAATGGGCAGTTAATGCTGTGGTTTTAAGTGGAGTGTTAGATTTCCAATTTTTTTTGTTGTTTTTAGTTTAAAATGAACAGTTCATACAAACTTAGCTATGCAGACTGGTTTCGTAGGGTGAGGATTGACTGGCTTTTCAGAGAGCTGTTGCAGGCTTCTTACCCCTTGAAGAAGTTGCTTGACTTGCTTATATATATATTCCCATTAAAGTTCAATGTTACAAAATCGGGAACTTGTCTTTCTATCTTGTGTTGCTTGGAACTGGAACAACCAAGAAAGTTTTTCTATAGGCTGGCAGTTCTGGGAAGGCAAAGGCTGGTGCACAGGAATAACTTCAAACATGGCTTTAATGGGTCTTTTAATAAATAGTAAAGAATCCCAAAATTTACTTGACAGGAGGAGTGCAACTTTTTTTTTTTTTTCTTTTTTGTTTAGTTACATATTTGGGCTCCTAGCCTGAATCAGAAGCAAGTGGAAATGTTTGTTAGAATCTCATGCTGTCTTTGTCCTGCTTTTTTCCCTTGATCAAGAGACTATCCTTTGATAGGGTTATTGATAGAGTTTGTCTTTTGGTTGGAATTACGTGTGTAAAGTTTTTGCATGTGAATAATAAGTTGGTGTGGTTGAATTGTCTGTCTCTTTAAAAACTGGCAGAAGTGAAAGTGTGCTGCCTTTTCTGTTGGTGCAATAGAAGCTTGGTGTGTAAAACTTCAACTGGGTGAGCCAGAAACCCAAGATGGCTTCTGTCAAGTGGGGTATGAAGGCACTGAAGTAATGTCTTAAAGTTACTGCAAAGTCAGAGTCATTCATCCTGCAGAAACTGTCAAAACTAAAACTTCCTTGAATTTGAGATTTCAGTAGTGCTGAATTAATCCAAGTGGTAGTCAGTTACAACTTTGAGAGCGTGATGGAGAGGCAAGTTAACACTTAAGTACCAGATTTTGCTTTACCTCTGTCGTCAACCTTGCCTTATTTCGCAATTAAACAAAATCAAACATTTGCCTAGTAGTATTCCCAAACAGAGGTAGAGAAAGCAGTGCTACATGTATTGAGTGGTATTTTAAGTATGCCTGCAGGAAATATGTATGTAACTTCAACTTATGTATCAGGATTAACCTACTGATTTTTCTCTTTAAGTTATTAATTTAGAAAATGTAAGATAATTATGTGGCATTTTCAGTTTTGCTTAGCTTACCTTCCTCATTACATTTGTCTCAATACTATTGGGCTAGTTTGCCATTATTTTGTCACCATTTAGTCAATATATTGGGCTTTTGATACTGTGGAAGAAGGATCTTGCTTTTCTGAACTTGGTGCTGCTTTTTTTGTTCTGTCTTAGTCTGCCATAAAGCTTTGTTTGTTCACTGTTGAGTGGTCCATGTGCATTATAGTTGCCATCCATAAAGTTCTGTAAAATGAAACTCCATTCCATTGTCTTTTAGCATCTTAGTACCTCCCCCAGCTCCCCTTCCAACAATTACTATGTTATGTGAACTCTTCAATTTAAGACATCAGCCTGCTATACCTTATTTACTAAAAAATACCCAAAACACTATCCTATAGAAATTCTGTTTATATCATTGGAG
>JAVHNF010064906.1:20704-37103 GCA_034783455.1 Micropsitta finschii
CATGGTTTAGTGCGAGGCACCCCTGCCCATGGCACAGGGGTTAGAACTGGATGATCTTAAGGCCCTTTCCAACCCAGACCATTCTGTGATTCTAAGCAGTGGTGACACCAACTGCGGTCACTCTCTGGGCACCTCACAGCCCGCGGCAGGCCGATGCCTGAGTCATCGTAAAGTTGATGAAAGACAGAAAAAGGCCGGTCCCCGGGGTGCGGTTCCCGGGTGCGGTGCTGCAGTGCCTGAGGCGCCGGGCAGCTCGCGGCCATAACGGACAGCGGCCAACCCCGCCCGGGGCCGTCGGTTTCCCCTTAGTGAGGCGCCGATTCCCCCCCCGGGACCCCGCCGACAGCCTGAGGAGGAGCCATTGCTACCGGTAAGACCCGCGTCCCCTCAGCTCCCCTCAGCGCGGCCCCGCCCCTCCCCTCCCCTAAACACGTGACCCCGAGGGGAGGGGAAGGGAAGAGGAGTGGGGAAGGGGGGCCGCGCGCGCGCTGCACCTGTCAGTCAGCGCGTCACTTCCGCCAGTTGCCGCCGCTACCGTTGAGGGACTCCCCCCCCCCCACCGCTCGCGGTAGGCGCGAACGAGCGGCTGAGGGGGCACTGCACGGCGGCCCGGGGCGAGGGCACAGCGGCGGCGTGGCGAGGCCTTGCGACGGGAGAGCGGAGCGGAGAGGAGAGGAGAGGCCCGCGCCGGCCCCCGGGGTAGGAAGAGGCGGAGGAACCTGCTGCTTGGTTTGCTGAGGACGGCGGGGAGGGCGAGTCACCCGGCAACGGTGAGGGGCCGCGGGGCGCATGCGCGGAGCTGTGCGGGCCGGGGGTTTTGGTGGTCATGGTGGTGATGGGGGGGATGTGGGGTGTGTGTCCGCCCCTTAGCAGCGGGAAGGGCGGCCCAGGCCGGGTCTCCGCTTCGGAGGTGGTCGAGGGGTAGGGACAGTGTGGCGTCAGGCTTCAGGAACCTTCTGGCACCGGTACGGGCGCGGGAACTTTCTCGTGTGGGCAGCGGCGGCCGCGCAGCAGGGCTGCGCGGTGCAGAAGTTGCTAGAGCCTCTCGGAGGGAGCTGTCAAGCGGTGCGCCCGCTTCCCAGGTTGCACTTGTGTGGCTGGGACCTCGGAGGCAGCCCTGGCAGCCTGCAAGGGATTTCTTGGCTCTTCCAGCAGAGTTGTCTGCCGAGCCTGTTCCCTCCTCCCACGGTGGATCAGCTCTGTTCCCCCCTGCGATGGGGCTTGGCACGCCGACAGCGTTAGCCTGGTAGCTCCCTGCCAGCAAAGTTGTTCTCAAGAAGTTAAAGAAGGGTAGTCACTAAGTCTTGTGTGAATAAGAAGGCAGCGCTTGCATCGAGAACACTAGCTTGTGGGCACGGCACTCCATCCTGTGACTAAAAGTATCTTCTGAGGAATCTGTCAGTGTGTCTGCTTCCATTGTTCTTGGAAGCTCCTTAGGGGTTTAAACGTTTGAGTGTAAATGCTTCTTGCTACCAAAAAGTTGCTTCAGTATGAGGTGCTCCAGTGTTAGGGTACTTCTTCCAGGTTTGAAAAAAACACCCAACCCAACCATAGAATAACTGCAATCAAACACTGCAACTTGAACTTTTAATACTTAATTCTTACACTGGAGTTCCATGGTCTGGCAGCACTTCTAAATTTGAACAAGGGAGGGGAAAAAAGGTAACGAATGAAGGAAGTGAATAGCACCAAATCACTCTTGCCTGTTCAAGAATAACAAAACTGACTATATAAAATGCAACACAGTTGTTTATTTTTTTCAGGCGCATATTCCCAAGTGTCCTCAGGGATGAAATAGTTAGTCTGTGACTTCGGAATGAATTGCTAAACTGGATTAGCATTAAGGTTGAAGTTTTTCTGTCTTCTGTGCAGTTTAATCTGCCAGCATAAAAAAAGAAAAAGAAAAGCTACTTTGTGGGCCTATAACAAATTCACTGTCTTTGTTTGTTTCCTTTCTTTTTTCTTTTACTGCTTATTACCAGTAAACTGCTTTACGTGTTCTTTGCTGCATAGCTTTGAAGGTATTTACAGTGGTTTCTTACCTGCATTGTCTGGGTTTTGCATGTTGTCTAGCACCATAGGAATCCTTTCCTTGTCTTGACAATGTTACAACAAGGAATCAAATACCCCGATGTTTTGAAAGTATCAAACTGGAAATTAACAGTATTTTTTTAGAAAAATCAGTTGAGTGTTTCATGATTACATTTAAAGATGTTGACCAGGAAAAGCTCCTGATCATTTGTAATGCTTGCAGATTCTTACATGGACAGTGTGTCAGAACATCTGAGTTTAGGAAATGACAGTTTGTATCTGCTGAGTCAGTTTCGGCTCTGGCTGTATGTACGGTAACACTGGAGGACCTTCTAATAGCTCATAAAGAGATTTAGTTTGATATTTATGGCTCATAACAGGAGACCTGTGCAAGCAGTGAAGTCCTCTTTCTCATGTATATAACAGCATGTTTGCAAAAGCAGATGAGGCTGAAGAAATATTCCATGCATTTGGAACAGACAGTAACTGTCATGAAAGCCCCGACCTTCTGTGTGTGAAGGCTTTTTGTGGTGCTTTTCCCCTTTTCAAATACTCAACCTTTTGATCTCTGCTGAAATGTTTATAGCTCAGCACTGATGCCCAATTCTAGGCTCATTGGAAAGTGAATAAAATCTGCCAAGCCTCTTCTAGTTTCGATTTTTGTTATTATTCCTCTTTGCTTCTTGTTTTGGTTTCCCCTCCCCGACCCTGCCCTAAGAAGCTGTAGCTCTAAGGAAGAGGAACTGCTATCTGTAGGAGAATGCCTTCAAGTTGTCCTTAAATCTTGTACATAACACCAGGTTATGTTTTGCTGCCATGTTAGCACACAAAACAAAAGTCTAGCAGCCATTAGGATGAGAGTGAATCGACTTCTTGCAGGGCAAGGCAATATTTGCATCTGTGAGGGTGGAAGATGGTAAACCATTTTAACTTCTTTTTTCCCCCTTGTATTGCAGGCCCAGTTCTATATTTATTAATCATTTCAAATGTGGAAACTGTTACTTAAGAGCTAAAAAAATAACACTTTATCCGGGACATTTGAGGAGGAGATATAGAATTGAAGGAGTATTTAATCTTCTGTGAAGGGCCATTAAAGAGGGAGATTTGTTACTTGTCATGCAGTTTTTAAAGAAATGAATGTATCAGTTACTCAGCAGAGAGGCTGTACGTCTCGTGTCAAAACTGTATCCACGCAGAGAATTCAGGAATTCTGCATTGTTCCCTGAAAAGTCAGTAAAATTGGGCAAGGCATTTTGAGTTTCCTGCTGACCATTACCTTCTTCAGATTCTAAATTTTACCTGCAAAGACTTTGGGAATGATGAGCTGTCTGAAGGCTTTAGCAAATACAGATTTGGCGTTATAGTTTTGTACAGACCTCGTAGCCAACTGCTGGGGTTTGTGAGGGTTCGGTCAGTTCAGATGAATTCTGTGTATTCTTACAGCCTAAAAGAGAATCTGTTTGTTCCTGCATCTATTTTTTTGTAAAGCTTGGTTTTTTTTTTAAGCCTTAAACCCCATAGTTTAGGTGATGATAGTGCTAAAAGCCTGTTCTGCTTGAAACATATGGGTGGAGTCATTCAGTGCAAGAAATGGGCAGCATTTTGCACCTGGATCTAGGACCATATTCTGGTTATAGTGAAATTAATAGTTCCAATAGTAACAAGCAAGACTGCTCTTGAGGTGTCTCACTTGTGAATGTGTGAAATTTTATACTGCACATTTGCCTTAGAAAAAAGAAAACCTGAGCTTAAAATAAAGATACTGCATTATGTTCATGTTCACACAGCTCGTAACAAAGACTGTGCCTGCAGAGGCTTTTTGGTATCGAGGGGTTTATTTTCCTTGCTATCTGGAGCTTTGTAAGGACGTTAGGGTGGGGCAGCTGCTCGGTCAGAACAGAGGATCTGGTGGGAGCCCTGAACGGATTGTCCAGGTTCCAGTCTCCCTACCTGCTCTCTTCATAAGTCTCTTCTGTTCAGTGTGTTCCCTGCAGTGTGTTCAGGATTAAAATTTGTGCTCAGCTGTGTAGGATAATAATACTTGGACAAAATTGAAAAGATGAAAGCTGGAATCTTATGAATGCCGTTCTTTCTTCCTTTATTTGCCGCCTGTTTTTTTTAAGCATGTATATTTGAAAGGGTTTTTTCCCCCTTTTTGCTGAACTTTACATTTAATTAAATCTTTTGTTGTCTTGTCACTCTTTTATTGTCATCGGGTTACTTCATTTTTAGGCTGCAGTGTAATTTCTAACCTTGCGATTCTGGTAGTATCTTCAGATATAGTCATGACCAAGTTGTGACAAGAATGGGTTGTGGAGGAGACCTCATTAGCAGTCCCCTCTCTTCTACCCCTCTCCCCCTTTCTTTTCTCTCCCCCTCTTCCCTTGCAATTTAAAGAGTCATTGAACTCTTCATTAAGATGTCTTACTCCTTCATTGGGGTGCCAAGACTGTCCTTTATTTTGGTGGCACGTGGTCATCGTTATGACAAGCAGTGGGCCATTCTGTAATGTGTTGAGTTCCAATGTGAATTTCTGCTTACCTGCTCAGGAGGGAAACAGGCTGACAATAAATGTATGTAATAGGATAACTTATGTATAATAAATTAAGTGCATTACCTATTTATAGTTTGCTTTTTTTGGTGTGTCTGTGGTAGCTTGACTTCGGTTCCAAAGTCTGTCTTAACAGCAGTGACAATTGTTAAGCTGCTTTGGATTTATAATGCGAACATCTCAAGCTGCATAGTTTTACTGATAATTTCTTCCTGTCTGTTACCTCAGTGTACTTTTATAACGCCATTGCACTTAAGTTATTATCTGATGTAGTGGCAATTATACATTTGTGGTTGGTGGAGTACAGCTTTACTTTGGGGGGAGGCAAGTAGCATGAATATAATTAGCTGTTACACAAGATACAAAAGCCTTTTTATTTATTAACTACTGTTGTTAAGAATGTGACGGGATCTGTGTGAGCAGGAAGTTTCTTTATCATTCTGCACATGTGCATTGGCAGCAGCAGCTGAGAGCAAATCTGGCAGTGTTCAGTGGTGGGTGTGAAGCAGTGAGCAAACATCGACTTCTTTCTGGTATCGCTGATGGTTTTGTTGAATTCCTCCTGCTACAGTATAGTTGTTAGAAGGATTCCGAGTTGCTGTAATGCTGCTTTAAAAGCCTTTGGCGTTCATCTAGTAAGTGAATATAAAATACTATTTTTGCATATCAAACCACTTGAAAATCAGCTCGCATTTTGGTGATCTCTCAGCTTGCTCTTTTAAAATGTAAAATCGTTTTGGAATGTTGCTTAAATCAGTCGCTGTGTTTAAGGGTTTACTAATGCTATTGCAATGCAGCCGCTAAATGCTTAATTTGGTGCTTAAAATGTGAACCTTTGTAGGTTTTGTTGGTTTGATTTGTTGTTTTTTTTTTTTTTCCTTATTTTGCGTTTCATCTAACCAAAGCCTGCCCACTTTGCTGCCTCTCGTGAAGATCTGTATTGGATGATGGGCTTTTTCACAGAAAGTTGGATCAGGTGCTGGCAGCTGAAATTGTAGACTAAACTTTAATGACTGGAAAACAAATCCTAATCAATACTGTGGTTTCTTGGCTTGCCAGTTTGAAAAATAAAATCCCAAATCTCATCAATTTTAGGAATATCTTTTTTTCAGAGGAGCTTTTGTGAGTGGTTTTGTTGCTTTCTTCCGTGGTAAGGACATCGAGGCTTATTTTGAATTGGTCTAATTTGTAAATTAGGTAGCTTGCTACTGCATTTCCAGGAAACAAAAACTGCATTCTACTAAATCTGTTGTTGCATTTTCTGTGCTTTTATTTGCTTTGTCACTATAACCAGTAGTTTGAGTGTTTTCTGAGTGCTAGTGGCAGATGATGGAGAATTTCAGGTAATTGGGGTCGTGTGTGTGAGAGCACACATGTGAAGGCATGTACATGCAAGTAGCAAGTTTATTGAATAGCTGGTGTTCCTGCTACTGCTGACTCTTGTGATCGTGTGCAAAACTGCCACAAGCTTGTTGCCTTTTGATTCCGATTTAAGCAGAAAGCAGACGTATCAGTGAAGAGTTAATAACCATGTTAAGAAACGAAGAGAGCAGGGACGTCGAACGTGCTTGAAAAGATGTTTATTCTGACATGGTTTCCTTCAACACTGCGAGTTAAATTCTGTAGTTACACTTTGAAAACATTCTGCCTTCATGGGAATGAGGAATAAATTCTTAAGAAGTCCAGCTTGTGAAATTTAAAGTAACAGCTGAGCCCAATTGTCTGATTTGCCAATCCAGGCTTTTGACTAAAATGCCTCCCAATAGCTGGTTTCCCTTACAGTCATAGCAAATCTTGCTTTAAGAATCTATTTCAAGCTAATCTTCTGGTTTTAAAAGGTCTGTCCTTAAACAGTTTTTGTTTTGACTACTCATTTTAATGAGTAGTTAAATGTTGCTTTGAAATTGATAATCCTTTTTACATGAAGCATATTCTGTGTGTATATTTAAGCACTTGCCCAGCTCTGCATGTTTTCAGCTATTCTCTTGAGACAAATAGCATTTGTCCTCTTGTGTGTCCTGAGTTTGTGGTAGCACTCTGTTTGCTAAAAGCTTGGGATAGGCATTTTTAAGGGCATTTAACTTTTGTTTTTTCTTTTCCTCTAGCTGTGTCTCCTGCCCCAGCCTGCCATCTTTTCAGTTTTGACTGGATTAATTCAAATGAGCAAAATACTCTTATTTTCACTTATTAGCCAAATAAAAGCTGAAAATCAGATGAGTGAAGGCTCCCTTTATCTTGCTAAAACTTAAGAGCAAAGAGCAGACTGCTGGTTGCCATTTTTTAAAGCCATAAACTGTGTGTAGCAGTTGCCAAGTGGGGCTGTGTGTTCTGCAGGGACCTGGTACACCAAAGCGTCCCAGGCAAACCCTCTGGCTCATGCTTATGGCTGACAGCTGGATCTGGGTGATATTCCTACACGAGGAAAGTTTCTGTGGCTCTGAGTTGGAATCCATGTCCCAAGTTTAGGCCATCAGTTCGAAATTCTTAGGATCTGTTATAACTTTGAACATTTCAAATTTAGCTGAAAATAAAAACCTTTATTTGGATTTAAAAGTATGTTTACGACATGCATCCAGAGGGATATAATGGATTTTTGCAAGTTATAAGAAAGTCATGTAAGTAACATAATGGATGATTTATTTATCAAATATAGAGTAAAAAAATAAAAACTTGGAGGCACTTTAATGTTTTCAAGGAATTTATTTGTAACTAAACCTCCTTGCCTGCAGAAAGGATCCTCCTTGGAGTTAAGGATGTGCATGGGTTCTGTTTGGAGCCAGTGTAGGGGCATGTGGGTGGGTGACAGGATGCAGCACTGCGGACTGAAAAAGCCGGTCTCAACTTGAGGTGTGTTTCCTGAGAAGTAGGGGCAAGCGATTGCCTTTTAGCACTTTTATCCCTATCTCAAAATCTTGCTTAGTTCTTATTTTTTATTTAAAAAAAAAAAAATCACTGATGTCTCCTAATCCCACAAAATAATACATTAAAAATAGAGCAGAATGGCAGACATCGTTAGGTTTGGTTTTGGCTTCACAGATGATATGAATTTCTTGCTAGATAAAACAAGCAAATAAAAGAATTGCTTAAATAGTTAAGACTTGTGGCAGAAATTCTACAGGCAGATGAATGTTTTCATTCCTATGGCTTGGTTTCAGTTTGTAGCCTTTTTTTATCATCTTATTTTTACTTTTTGTTTTTTCATTCCTTTGCTTTAAGGGAAGGTACTGGAGCCCTGGGGACTTTAATTTGAAAAGACACTCATATATTTGTAATTTAGCCAGTAATGTAAAAGCTGAGCTGATTTTAAGTCTAAACTTTCATATGTATTCCTCAGATATTAACAGTTAGCCATGTATTCTGTGTTTTCTTTCGTGGCATTTCATATGTGGGTGTGAATACTTCTTCGGTTGCCAAGATAAGTGAATGCTATTATGATGGCAAAATGAGACTTGTGGTGCTGTTTTCCCAGCAGACTCTTGCCTGGTACTTGCCTTATTAACAACAGCTACATCAAAGAAACAGCAACAACAAAAAGCCCCCAAGCCCCCAAACAAAACAGCAAAAACCTCAAAAAACCTTTTTTAATAAAGGATAAGAGCACTGAAATACATGGAATGAAACTCAGTGGTTTACCCTCATTTAAGGTTCTTGGGGATGTTGCATAGGACATAGTATGGTTTGGTTTGGTTTTTTTTCAGCCTCTTTCAAAATTATGGTATAAGATGGTAACAATAAGGTGTTACTTCTAGTTTTCTGTAGTTACATTTTGTAGAACATCAGTGTAGCTTAGGGGATCTTCCTAAGTGTTTGTAGTAACAAGGGGGGTGGTAGATGAGAAAGGTGCAACCAGACTATTTCTAATAAAGCACAAGCTGGTGTGTTGTTTTAATTACTGTGGTTCACTTGATAGGACTTGTGAGTCATGTAGGCTGTGAAATTGGGAAGCACATGTTCAAAAGGGTCAGGATAAAAGGGGCAAAACTGCAGATAGTTAAATGGATCACTTCCTGTTTTCTGAAATGTTTGATCATGGCAAAAAAAAACCCCAAACAAACCCAAAAATTAATGCTCCCAGAGTCTTGCTTAGGATTTGTAAAAGACTCTAGAAGTAATACTGAAGGTTAGATATCTTGTCCCATACGTTGTCTGCATTGAAGTGGTGGACATCTTAAGTCAAGGGAGACCAAGTGGAAAAGCTGTTGATCAATATAAGAAGAGAAGATATAAAATATAATTATTTCTGAGCCTTTCCTTCAGTGAGAGGTGATAGCATATGAATGATGATCAGCCCTATAAAACTATGTTTAAAGTATGAGCTTGGGTTGTAAATCCGGTTTGGCTGTAACAAGGAGACAATCAGGCTGTTTTGACTTCATTGTTATGTTGCCAAGCTAGTGAAAAAAAGACAACAGAAAGTCTATTTTACTGTCACTTGAATTAAGTTAATATTCAGGTAGCCTGTTTGTCTGCAGCACCCGGTGAAAATGGCAGTGCTTTAATGTCTGCTAACTAAGCGCAAAGTTGTCTTTTTAAGGAAGCTGGACCACAAGATTGTTCATTTGGTGCTGAATTATAAAGAAGTGGTTGCTTCTAATTTGCTCTTTATTGGGTGATGATTGTTTTGATGTTTATTTGAAGGTTGGTTGGTTGGTTTGAGCAAGGCAGCCTCAAGCATTGTGGCAGATCCATCAAAGGTATATTTTGCAGCTGCCATTAACCCCACTAACATGAGCCTGTCTGGTTCCTTGTGGATACGTGATTGACTTTGGTGGAACTTCAGAAAATAGACTGTGTGCATCTTCAGATCTTAAAGTTACATGATATGTTGGGATTGATTGAAATCTACAAGAGACAGATGACAAAGAACAGGAGAGGATCTTGATCAGCATTGCTTACATCATTAGGCGAAGATTTAAACACTTTTAGGCATGAACTACTATTTTCCTCTAGGCCTCAATGCACAAAATTTTTGAGGAGGTTGAAGCAGTGTTGTATAGAAGCTTATGGTCGGCTCAGTGTTAATGCATGGGTGCAGTGTGGGGAGGATTTGGAGCAGGAGAACGTCAGTTTTTTCAGACTACTGGAAGGGCTGTGGATTCCTGGTGTCCCAGGCTAGTGAATGGACTGGCTTTTTAGTACTGAAATGAGTAGTGGGTGTTAGGACTTTGAAAGTGAAGATAAAGTTGATTTTTTTCTGATGTGGAATAGAAACAAGAGCCAATGTGCGGGAACAAAGAGAGGTAAGGTACTTTTCTCAAGTCTGTCAGCTGAATTCTTATCTTGATCTCAAGTTATGAAATGGAAGGTTTTAAAGCCAGGGAAGGCTTTTTTATTGTCTAGCTTTGGTGGTATGTGGTGTCTGTTGGGTTTGCGTGTGTGCATGTATGTCTCAAGATAGTTTTGCACAGTTCCAGCTGCTTGAGTTTAATTAGAACAGGTAATAGGTGAGATTAAGGAGCTGAGATGACCCTTTGACTGTACCTGAGCAATAAATGAGCTCCACTGTGTCATGAAGCTGCAATTTCAATGTTCAGTACCACACAAGACCAAAAGGCAATTGGTGTGGTTTGAAGCTATTTTGACAGCTGAGAACTTGAAAAATGTACAGATAGTTGGGATTCTAAAAGGTGGCAAAACTGTGATTGGTTCAAGGGAACCTAATTTGGCAAAGTTGTTTCCTGTATTCACATCTCATGATGACTTAGGCTTTGAACTGGAAATTAGAACACATAATCAATTTCCTAGATCTGTACCACTGAAAACTAGTTGACTCTCTGTGATTCTTTGAACATGTACCACAGCTGAGAATACAGGTTTTATCTGTATGTGTTGGCCAGGAAAGCCATTTAGGACAATTTTTTTAAAGAAAATAAACTTATGACTTCTGTCTGAGACAAAGCCTTTCCTTATTCACGGTGTTGTGAACAAACTGGGAGGCAGTTGTGTTCTTCAAGGTGCTTTGTTTTCTTTTGCCTATTACATTCCTTTGGCCCTTCCCATCATATTGCTCACTTGAAATCCCCTGCTGTTTGCAACAGTTGAATGAAATGGAAAACGTCTAATTATATCCTTATCTGAGAGTGCTGCCACTCTTTACTTAAGTGCTGTTGGAGATTAAAAAGCCACGTTGCTCTACTTTTCCGCTGGCCTAATCTTGCAGTGTGACAGTTCCATTTTGTGAATTATGTTTCTTTGTGAATCCATTTAATTAATTGTGAGGCAAATCAGCACAAAGTGTAAGAGCTGCGTTATAAAGAGAACCAGTGTTGCTGTTTTTCTCTGCCAGCTTGCTGTCTGTGACATCCAGCCTGGCTGTGTTGTTCATTTGACCTGGGGAGTGTTAGGGGGCAAGAAAGTTGTCAGCACACTTTGATTCCTCAGACCTTGCTGCACTTCTGAGGTCAGCCCGCACCCCAGAAAACCTTCATCCCCCAAACCAGCAGGCATCTGAAACACACCAGCTCAAGTGCCAGTGCAGCACTCTAGGGAGAGCCCTGTTTCATCTGAAGCATGCTGTGTTGTTTCTCTGGACAAGCTGTGCCCATGTTTCCTAAAACACTTGGAACAAAAATTCTCATTGATTTTTCATCCCTTTACTTACCATCCTCTTTGTGACCATGACAGATCAGTGCGTATTTTACAGCCAGAACTGGAACACAAAACCTCAAAAGATCTATTTATTTTTTTTTTTCCCATTACCCTCAACACACATTCCTTTTCTGCCATCACTTCTTGAGCCTTTGCAGGAGCTGTCAGCCTTACCACAGTCTTCACAAAGACCAAACTTCCAATGCACTGGAAAAAACCTAAACCAAGTGAAACCGCGCAGTGTGAGAACAGCATGTGTTTATAACTAATACTTTGGAGGACAGAGCTGTAGGAATTTCTGAAACCTATCTATGCTCTGAATGCAGAAGACTCCATCCAGAGCAGTACTGCCTTCATGTGAATTGTGTGGGTGACTTTACACACTGATGCTTTCCTGCAGACAGTTGGTGAAAGGCTGGAACACTCTGTTTTCAGCAGGAATCATCTTTCTTATCTTCCTGTCGTTTTCCTGGTCTTGATCCTTCTGAGTTATTTTAAACCAAAAAAAAATCCAGAAAAAATCAATGGAAAGCTTTACAGAGATGTACCTGAGAGGTCAAGCCTGTCGCAACTCTTATGGATAATGCGTAATGGATAGTGGTAGAGATACACATGCATAACAGAAGAGATATCCCTAGATATGTTGAATGGCTTTATGACCTGGCCTGTAATTGTACCCTGCTTTCCTGCTTCACCCTTCTCATTCCTAGTGTGCCCTTTCTCCCATCATCTCACTAGCTAGTGCCCTTCTTTTCTTACAGTGTGCCTGATGTTCTACCAGCAGCTTGTTTCTTTATGATTTATCTGGGTTTAGTTTGAATTTTTCTGCATTTCTTAATTTCTGAAGATGTTTGTGCATACCTGGGTGAAAACACTGAGCGAAGTTTCAGCTTTGTCAGCTAGTCCTGTAAAAGGTGCTATTGCTCTCTGGAGACCTGATCTCCCTAATGTTGTTTAGATAATGGGCTCTTTTACACCACAATCAAAAACAAAGTAACCCCCTCGTTTGATTGTTAAAAGAAGGGCACACCACAGACTTACTGTAAGTCTCTTGGAAAAAAGCCAGTAGGATTAAGTGCTGTCTGTGCACTCCCAGATGGTGAAGTTAGCAAAAGATTACACTTCGGGATTCTGTGAAACTCTCACAGTCACCCAGAAATAGTTATAATATGTGGGGTGCTTGAGTAATATTAAAACTATTTGCATAATACTGTAAATTCTGTTGTCAAATGTAATCGTCGCATCTCCAAATTTTAATGATCCTTATTTATGCTGCATCTTTAAAATCCTGTTAAAGCCATTAGAACTTCCTAATTTCAGAATATGGTGGTATTTCTGGAGAGTGAAACACTAATGTGCTTGTTGCAGGTTCTGCTTCTGCTACAAAAAGAAAATGGGCATTTTCCTCTTATATTCTGACTTCAGAGTCTGTTTCCAACCATTGCTACTGTGCCTTCTGTTTTTCTTGGACCTGGCAGAGAGATGGGAAGTGTAGGAGGACAGGCAATTGATGCTTAATCCTTCATATGTTTTCTTATGTATACTAGGCCTGATTATACATGCATCTAGAGCAAATAGGCATGCATGCATATTCTAAATAAAGATACGTTCACCATATTCTCTTCCATGGCCTCTGTGGTTTGGGCCTGGTAAAACTCCCTATTATGTATTTTCACTTCTGCACTGTTCTTGTAGATGAGAAACCTTTGAAGATTCAGTGCTTGAGAAGCCTTGTTTTCATAGGAGATTTTGTCAAACTCACTTCTTAGATCAAATTTGGGCCTTCCTTATACCAAGTAATTAAAAATGCTGTATAAACTACAGAATTCCCATAAGTGCTTGTGATAATTGAGTGGCTGAGTGATCATTTTATATGAAGTTTGTAATGTACCAAATGCTCTGTTTAAAAAATAAAAATAAAACCCTGAGGTGTTGTGAGAGCATCATTGTTGCTTATGCATGAGCATTGCTGCTGCTTTGTTATGGGGCTGAGTTTGGGCCTTTTATCTCTTTGGTCCCTACAGG
Source organism: Micropsitta finschii (assembly GCA_034783455.1). NCBI lineage: Eukaryota > Metazoa > Chordata > Aves > Psittaciformes > Psittacidae > Micropsitta > Micropsitta finschii. The sequence continues at coordinate 33,900 of JAVHNF010064906.1, forward strand.
CAAGGTGTCTGCTTTGCAGAATTGCCCTTTATTCCAGGAATGAATGCCTGGACAAGTCTGATAGCTGTTCCCATAGGGTGCTTTGGAGGTTCCCTGACTCCCTGGTGGTATGTGCTAGCAGTGAGGAGTACTGTGCAGAGAATTTCATGCAGTGCTTTCATTTGCGGTGATAGTTCCTTGTTTTCTGTTTAGTATATTAAAGAAAGGGTGAAAGAAACATCTTTCTTCACATGAACAATACATCTGTAATGACAGTGAATTATTGACAGTGAATTATTTCTGTATTATTGAGCGTTTCCTGCTTTGGTGATTATTGTTGTGTAGCAGTGCTGTCGCTGGAGTTGCTGCCAAATTAGTTTATAAATCTGCAGAGACTGCAGCTAGGAAGGGGAGTATGTTAAAATGGCACAGACTTGGTGGTACAGGGTTTCTTTCACATTTTGAAGTTTCCATCTTGCAGAGTACAGGCACAGTGTGTACTACTTCATACTGGATTTTGAAGTCACAGACCACTCTTTATCACCTTGACAGAATTCGAGGTGGCCGTCATGCTTCCTGAGATGAAAAGGGGAAAACTACAGGGACATACTGCATACAGGGACATACTGCATACAGGGACATACTGCATACAGGGACATACTGCATTGGAGTTGGGTGCAGGACAGAGCAAGGTCACTTCCAGTGGAGACTTTCTGGCTCTCCAAAAGCATGAGGTTATTACACTGGTGTGCTCTGCATTGTCTCCTCTTTTGCTCTCTCCTCTTTCCGAAAGAGAGGGACATTTTACAAGGGCATGTAGTGGCAGGACAAGGGGGAATGGCTTTAAACTGAAAGAGGAGAGATTTAGATTAGATGTTAGGAGGAAGTTTTTTACCATGAGGGTGCTGAGGCGCTGGCACAGGGTGCCCAGAGAAGCTGTGGCTGCCCCATTCCTGGCAGTGTTCAAGGCCAGGCTGGACATGGGCTTGGAGCAACCTGGTCTAGTGGAAGGTGTCCCTGCCCATGGCCAGGGGGGTTGGAACCAGATGATCTTTAAGGTCCCTTCCAAACCAAACCATTCTGTGATTCTGTAAATCGCTGCTCGATGTAAGTGGGCAGAGCTGAAGGCTTTGGGGCATTGATAGATTGGGCCCTGCTTTTAGGTTGAGGTGTCTATGAAAAGACACTCTGTGCTTCCCAGCATGGCTGTACCTCTTTGTTGCATCCATAGCATGCCCCAGAACTGCAGGTGGATAAAGTTTTGGGTTTGCATATCACATTGTGGGGGCACTTGGCAGTGTTCTGGTGTCAGCGCCCTTTAAAGGATGTTGGAAGAGCTGCAGGGTGAAGAAGAGGGCAGTGGAAGCTCTTCCAAAGATGAAGAAAGTGCCTTGCAGCAGGAGGCTTGGATGTAATCTATCTTGTTGACAAAAAAAAAGGTTGAGAAATGAGCTGATTAGAGTCATGAAAATATTTATGGAGAAAATGTGTTACGAAGTAACAGTGAAGAAAAGCAGAAAAAGGCCTGGAAGCTAAAACTGTTAATTCAGATGAGAAATGACACACAAATGTTCCGTGGTGTTGGTAATTCAAGGCTCTGTGAGGGAAATGGGTGAAACTCCTATCTTGCGGTCCTAACTTGACAAGCGAATACTCCAGAGACACCAAATGTTTCTGCAAACACAAATGGCTGATGTTGATCCTGAGATATCTCAATCACCTGAAAGGATAAGTGGTAGATTAGAGGTCTGTCTAGACAATTAGCTTCTCTCTTCTGGCTTCAGAGCTTCTTGTAAACGTACTTTTTAGAATACCCATATTAATAAATCTCTTTTCATAGCAGTTGGCTATATTGGTTATAGCACTTGGCTGAAGTCTTTCATGTATAACTACTTGGCGTTGCATACACTGCTCTGATTAGAGACTGTGACAGCCTTATTAGTAGCTATGGAGATGCTCTGCACTTTCACCCATTTATAATAGATTATCTCAGATGGGGTTGTAATTAAGCAGGCAGCCAATTAGCTAAGCAGTGGCTGATCCCCCCAAATGCCATGCACTTACATACAGAATAGGTGTGCTAGGTAGTCCTTGTGGCTGATGACAGAGTTGTAAAGCCCTAGCTATATAATAGCCCTGAAAGCAGTTGGGGAGCAGTCTGGTGGCAGTGACACTTGGAGCATGGCCACGTGCAGTGGGGCAGCATTCTCACTTCAGAGGAGCAGCAGCCTACAGTTTCAGACTAGCAAGGCTGAGATTTAAGTGTGGTTCCTGAAGATGGTTTCTCGCAACTGGTCTGCAAAATACCAGAAAGGATTCTGCAAAAGCACATCTTTGTCAGTGTACGCTCTTGAAAAAAAGCCAACATCTTAATTAGGGGGTGCCTGTAAATGAAACATCTATATTTTTGCTGAGATGTTCATTATATCTTTGCATTTACCCTGGTGCTTCTTTGACTGCTAGAAGAACACTGTTTTGTATTTTGATTAATTCTAATTAATTAAAGTCGAGTGTCTGCGTCACCATGTTTCCTTCTCCCTTTGATTTAATGTTATTCAGCCCCCAAGGAGTGGGCATAACACACACTGGCTCTTCTCCTGCAAGGAAGGATGTGCAGAAGGAGCTGGAAATAATCTTGGAAGCTTAAGTGCTGTTTCGTAAGAGAAGAGGAGAACACAGTGCCGTGGTGGTAGCTGGGACAGACTGATATGGCATCACTGTGCTTCAAGAGGCATAAGAATGTGAGAAAACAAGTTTCACTAGCTCTGCTGCTGTCATTCCAGTGTTCTGAATTGCAGAGGAGACAGTGAAGGCTTTTATTGACCTTCATGAGAGCATCAATGCCGTAATTCCTCATTATCGATGTGTTAAAGCAAGGAAGTTGATATCACAGAGCAGAAATAAAACATATCGGAAATAAGTTTTGGGGTTTTTTTTAGAGTTATGTTGAAGTGTTATCTGTTCTTAATGGAGTTCTTTTTATAACTTGCTAGGCTGTGCATTTAAAAATATTGATTATAGGACTTTAGTGGTTCTGAGTGAAAAGATGCTTTGTGTGCTACAAGGAGGAAGGAGTACCCATTTTGTGTTCCAGCTTGGTTTATGGTGTTAAGAAAATGCAGAGATTGTTGTCTCTCTTCCTGATAAAAAAACTTAGAAATGAAGTTATAAAAAAGGGGGAAAAAAAAAGGAAAGAAAAACCCCCCCACCCCGGGGGGGGGGGGG
>JAVHNF010064908.1:0-10966 GCA_034783455.1 Micropsitta finschii
CTACCAGGATCTTTATATGTCTGTCTTTATTTTTCTTCTTCTGACTCCATTACGTATAAATACTGTATTGAATATACACTGAATTAGTGTTTATATAGCTTCCCTGAGGAGAGCAGGGTCACCATAATGCCTCCATCCAAAGCAGCTAGCTGGAGAAGAGCCAGAGATTCCAAACCATTGCTGGGTGAAGCAGCTGTCTTTTCGGTTTTCAGTAAAATCTCCATTATAAACTTATTTGAAGATAGCCAAAAGAGAATTATTGATACAACAGCTCACTTCTTTTAACATAAAGCATTTCCAGTGACTTTCAGTAACTCACTAGTTGAAGGATCTCAGCACTATTCTGGTATGATCTATGTGGCGGTGCTACTACTTGCTGATTACTTATTCAGTGTTTTGTTTTCAGTTTGCCACACATCTAACTCACAGGGAGAAAAGATTGCTTGCTCTCCTGCTTAAAAATTCTCCAGTCTTTTTTTATGATATTGTAAAATCAGGGCGAAATTCAATCAGCAGAGTAACACCTGATTGTCAGAATGGTCTGAGAGTAAAATTATACCAAACACATAAGAAGAGCTTGGACAAAATTGCATCCAATAATAGAAAACCATATAAATAAATATAAATCTTTTCTTGCTTCTTTAGGAAATTTTCATAATATCATGTGGACAGAAAAGATTTCTCATTCAGTACATAATAGTTTTAAGAAGTAAAGCGTATACCTTTTTAAGAAAATGCATCCACTCTTCAAAGGTTGCCTGTTGGGTTCATAGGAAAAATCACGTTGGAAAAGACCTCACCAGGTCTTTAATCCCACCTCTTGCTCAAAACAGCGTCAGTTGTGAGATCAAACCATGTTGCTGAGGGCTTTATTCAGTCTAGTCTTGAAAACCGCCAAGGATGGAAACCACATAACTTTCTAAGCAATCTGTTCCAATGCTTCACTCTCCTCATCATGAAAAATGTTTGCCTTATATCCAGCTTGAGTTTTGGGGGTTTTTGCCTGTTGCCTCTCTTCCTCTCAGAAGACACACTATCAAAAGCCTGACTCCATCTTCTTGATGGCCTTCTCACAGGTGCCGGAAAGCTACTGGGTTTCTCACCTGTCTTCTTGTCTTCATGAAAGCATTTATTGCTTCAATGATGTTTCAATGGTCACAGATGAGCAAAGTTACTTGTTTTAATAATCTCTCTTCATGTAATTTCTAGATTAATTTGAAATAACCCAAGCATTTACCACACTGAAAAAGTAAGTGCCACATTTATAATGGTCTTGACTCCTACCTAAGACACCTATAAAACAATATTGCTAAGTTTAGAGATTCTCTTGTATATCTGACTTCTGTCTATTCATTATGATATAGCTGCTGGTTGATTAAATGTTAGTATGGTAGATGCAGTTTATTTATTTTCTCCAATCAGAATAAATCCAAATCTCTTTTTTGTTGAGATTTCTTTGGGACGTAGCTTTTCAGAGCTAGGTAACATGCAGATATTTCCAGGATTCGTTTATGCCAGACACTGTGGAGTATTTCAGAGTATTTACAATCCTTCTATGTAGTTTATTTCAGAAGTCAGGCATCTGCTGGCCTCATAAAGCCATAGCTTCTGGAAGGTTTAGGATGTGACCCACACTTACAATAAAGGCCAAAGTATCTGTTCTCATTTATGCTGAATCTGCCAGGGCTCTATATAGAGTCTGGAAGCACACTAGTGAAACCCTTGAGCTCACCAGCTTTTGGGCTGGGTATTTTCATCACTTCCTGGCCACTGCAGCTTTCTAGAGAGCTCCAAGGAGAAAATGACATAACCTCATGTTGAATTTCTCTTTCTTGGAAGATGGAAGTGCCTAATTCCGTCTCCCTTTTTCACTCCTGCATTTTTTATGAAAGAATCTTCGAAGTGCAGTTATGAAGTTCACACACATAACAGTGTAAGTATATATTATAATATCTTCCCAACAGAAGATTTGATTAGTTTTACTTGGTTTAACCAATCATAGGATGCAAGTGGTTTATGTTAATGGTATAAGCTGAGAGCACTTCAGTGTAATGAAATGTCGAGATCTTGTAAATGTTCCCTATATCAAAAATCCAGCTGGTGAATATAGACACCAACAAGATGAAAATCTGGGAATGCCTAGTTACATACAGCATGTTTTGTAGCTCTATATAGAATTTGTTTGTCTTTTCGAAGTCCATTTTTAATAATAATATCAATCAAACTTCTGGGTTTAGATTATTTCATATGAATAATTTTTATTGTTGCTTAAATCAATGTTAAATGATCTTTTTCTAATATTTCTTTTCTGTTTTACTTCCTTCAGTGTTTACTTTGAAACCTCACCAATAAGGCAAGCAATGTAAACTAGATATTTGTAATAGTTACTATCCATGCCTTGATTTGACACCACGACAATAAAATTTAAGATTTTCAACTAAGGCTTTGTTTTCCCTTTCCTTGAGTAAAATCTCAGGGGATGCACCCGATTTTTTTTTTTTTTTTTTTTATAAAGATTATCTTCTGTTCAATCTTTTGGACAGCTGAGGTATTTCATTTGACACAAACCTTGAACTAAACAAATACTTGTATTTGTGGTCCATCAGTGGGTTTCCCAAATGCATTTGTACAGATAAACAACACGAACAACAAGGTCTACCTTCAATAAAATAACTGCAGAATTCAAGGATACTTTTTTTTTTTTTTTTTCTCCCATGGAATCTCTCTGAGAATAATACTGTTGAAATCTGGGAATTCTTATATCTTTTACCTGAAAATGCTTCATGTTTTCACCTATGTGACTGTAAGTCAGGAAGCCAAAATGATTGGTTTGATTTTGGAGTAAGAATAAAACAAAAGCAGAAAATTGCCAGATGGCAGTCTCATGAAGATATGCAATGTAACTGTTATTTATACTTAACAGAGTTCTAACAGAATTTCCTTGACTCTTCTTTGAAATGCAGGGGTTTAAAAGTCATTTAAGGAGCAAAGCAAATTCAAAACAATTCAGTATTTCCATGTACAAACTGTTCAGGCTGGAATGCATAACCTATGGAAGAATTGGTTCCTGGCTCTTTGCATGCAGTTTGTCATCAGTTTTGTACAGAGACATTTCTTCCAGAAAAACTAATTCAAAAATTCACTCTTCATCAGAAGTTTGAGGATGACAGGATCAGCCAAGGTTTCTTTCAACCATTTTATTACTTATTTCAGAAACAGCTTATTTGTGTCTAAGTAAATTATACTCTTACTGATCACAATGGTATTTTTTCTGGCTTTTGAAATACAGTGAGGAAATCATGTTGATTGGTTTTGGCCTATCTATCTTTTAATTATCATCTATCTGTGTTTAAGAATTGTTAGGGACTCTAAAAACAATCAATGAAGCAAGGGAAGAACCCTGAATCCTTTGATTTGCTCCCGGTAATACATGTAAAGTGATTAATTATCTTGATTGTAGACCAGGGTGTCATTTTGGTATCTGTCCTTTCCAGAACAGCTCAGATTTTCTTTGGGAAAAGCTGGAATTTATACATATTACATATATATCAAATCTTACAAGAACATTGAAGGAGGAAGATAGAAGTGAAGGAATAATCAAGGAGGTCATGTTTAGCCCTAAATTCAAAATATGTTTTGTGAGAATTTATTCTTTAGCTTTGAGACCAAATGCACTCTGAATTTTAACATCTGCAGGGGACACTGGAACAGCAGAACCTCTGAATATGTCAGCTTCCAAGTTCAGCTACTACCAAGATTTTGCTTTCAGCATTTTTTATTTATAATGTTTGTGAACTCAGGTTTTGTTTATATTTTTAATCAGAAGAACATTAAAAGAGCAACAAGAGAAGTTAGATTAGACAGTGTGTTTTTAAATCCCATCATCAAAAGGAGCCAGCTAGTATTGTTATTTCAGCATATTGGATATTATGCCTTTTTACCTGAAAGCTAAATTTCATTTCCGATATGGTAAGCCATGCTCCTTCTTCCAGTTTCAAAACGTACTCAGAAATCGTAAGTCTTGAACTTGTGTCCAAATGTATATATTTGAGGTATTTTCCTGTGGCAAGACAGAATTTCTGGGCTACTTCACAAAATATTGTTTTGTTTTATTCCAATGTTGCAACCTGAAACCAAGGGAAATAAAGCCAACCAAACAATCAAACAAAAAAAACCCAAACAAAACAACAACAACAAAAAACCCAAAACACAACAACTTTGCAAACAGAATATTAATGATTTCTACAACTTGAAATCTACAGGTACATACTTCTGTAGCTTTTTCATGGGAGTAAATATGGCAGTATCAGCTACTTCAGATTGTTGTCTTTCACATTATCAGAGCACACTACTCTGCTTAACTGTATGGAACTGTGCATGTTTATGAAAGTACTTTCTTAAACATGTGCTTTATCTGTAAGGTCATTCAGCTATAAAGTGGTTCAACTGTAACTGTATGTTTACTCTGCAGTTTCTTGTGCACATGCAGTTGATTTTTTCCTGGTTTTTGCATCTTTCTGCAAAAACACTGCTTTCTACATCAGTCCCAGGACACATCACATATTCCATGTGTCTCTTGAAGTTCTCTCCAGCTGTTCATTATAATATCCATTAATCGATTTTTTGTTTGCCTTTTTTTTTATGCTTTTCAAATAACAGTCATGGTAAAGATGATAAAACCTTCTCGGAAAGTTGGTTAGAAAACATTTCACTTGGCCAACCAAATAGGATACACCTTTAATGTTGAAGTAGTTTAAATAAGAGCACCTGAAGTATAGAAGTAAGCACACTCTGACAGTTTTAGTGACTCAGTTCACAAAATTCTCAGAAAATTAAGGGAAAACCAATCTGAATGCTAAGTAAGGAGGGGTCATTTGTATCCAGAAGATTTTAACAGGAAGAGAGTTTAATAATAAAATTGCAGCCATAACCACATGGCCTTCCTACTCTGTGTGTGTTTGTTTTCTTTTAGAAGCAGTGTGGCATAGGTGACACTTGCCATAAAGCTCTTCCTACAGGAAAATATGCAAGCCCAGCTTATTTCCAGTGCATGATAATAATTAAAGCTTCCATCAGTGAACCTCTGATATTCTTTTAGCTAACAATTAACCTTAAACCCTCCTTCCTTCTTATGCATTTGGATTTAAAGAGCAATAGGGAGACTGAAAGCAGTAGGCATGAGTGGCTCATTCCCTAACTCTGTGGACTAAAGGCTGGAATAATCTGACAAAGAATTCAGGAGAGGGAGGCCAGGTGATGAGCAGACTGATCTTATAAGGATTAGAAAAGAAAGAGAAGGTCTATCTTGTGACCAGGCTGAATTCAGGATGTTTATGAGCTTCATCATCCTGCTTTCACTGGTGCCGCAATGATTGTATGGTCCAGACATCAGCTATCGACTTTTCCATTTATTCAGCTCCATACTTTCCTTTGTTCTGGGGAGTCTGCTGTAGTTAGAGAGTTTATAGTGTTTTCTTGTAAAGAAGTCTAGTGTTTAGAGTAAGGGTTTGCTTGTCAAGACTTTAAGAGTCTATCTATGACTCTATATGCATATGACTCTGGGTAAGACACAACCACTGTTTTACTTCAGCTTTCCAGCTGCAGAACAGTACCAGTCTCAGTGGCCTTGTTTCAGGCTTCATGCAACTGAGATACCTGGATGAAAGCTGTTTTAATGGGGAAAGCCACTATGATTTGCATTCTTATGAAGCCATAAATGCTCTCCATTTATTTTGGATAGAGAAAAGATGTGGAGGGATAAAATTTGCCTGTTAGTCTCATTTTGTATAAGCCTCTATGTTCTGTAAAAAATTCTCCAGGGCAGTAGATGGGAACTTGGGTGTGTGAATCCTGGGTATCCTGAGTAGCAGACATCCTGGGACAGTAACTGAACAGGGACTGGGAGCAACAGAGCAGCAGCATGCCCCTCCTCACCATACAGAACCGTCAGATCACCTGGACTTCGCTGCTGGTACTGGGGTATCTCTTTTACCTCCTCCTGGGTGCTATAGTGTTCCAGATGCTGGAGAAGCAGTCAGAGATCCACTTTCGGGACCAGTTTCAACTGGAGAAGCTCAAGTTCCTGCAGAACTACACATGCTTGGACAGGCAAGCCCTGGAGCAGTTTGTACAGGTAAGGAAAACACGCTCCCATTATTTTGGTTCCAGCATTATTTTGGTTAGAAGAAATTATACTGTTGTGGCCAAGTATGTCATAAATTGATCTGCTGTTCATGACATTAAAGGACTGACTGTACAAGAGAATGGCAGAGGTTTCTCGAGCCCATTCACCTATCTCTTAATCTTGATCAATTGCAGTTCTTTTCCCAGTCATGAACTCCCAAAATATGCAGATATACTTAGGAACCTTCCTACTACTTTGCAATAATTTCAGCTTCAATGTTTTTGTCTCCCTTGTTAAGTATTACATGGGAATCATGCATGAGGACAAAAAACAGGAATCAAACCTACAAAAAGCAGGTCACCCTTTCAAGGTTCTCCAGTCCAAACCCATGCAAATTCTGCCCTTCTTTTGTACTAGGAATTTTCTCCTGCCTTTGAAGGTGGTCCTGCACTTCCAGGCCTCTAAAGAAAACATAAAGCCAACCACCATGAACTGTGTTATCTCTCACTTATAATAAGATACAAAGGGCTATTGTTCAATATGGGCTTTCAATTAATGACATCTTCAATTACACTTTAATCTATTCCTCAAAGCTGAAGATAATATACTAGACCTTTCTTGGTATAATAATAAACATATTCTCATTCTAGTATTGCAAGAACTGGACAGAAATTCTTGAATTACCGCCTTTGTTGTGTTCAAAGTATATCCAATTGCAGAGCTGGGTGCATAAACAGTTTGAACTCTTTCTACCATGTCAATAAACCTGATAGAAACTCTAAGGAAGTAGGCTGCAGGTTTGCACTGTCTGAGTCAGAGGACTTCCACAGAGGTATATGCTTTTGATCAATAAAAAGACCAGATTCTGTAAATGGATTTAAGCAAACAGTGAAGTTCAGATCAGAAAGAGAAGAGAAGGTCTGAACCTCTGTCTACAAGGACTATGTTCTGATTACTAATATTGTGATATATTTCCTGTGGAACATTTGGTATTGTACAGAAAATTACTAGAGTTTTCAAGAACTTACATCCATAAAAAGATGCTTGATTTTTTCAGCTACTGATATTACCTGTATTTCCCTTATCACTGGGACAATGATTGTAGAGCAGAAAATCCTGATTCTCATTCTAATCCAAACTGGGATATTTCATAGGATTGAAAGGTTCAGTTAAGTATACTAGAAGCCTCAGAATGGGTTCACCCATGTTCAGGTTCTCCTCTCTCTGGCTCCAGTAGACCTTCCTCAGCACTGCCATGCCACTCAGAAAATCATGGGGCTTTTTTGCCTCTCTGTGGAATTAGATACAATTCTTTCATTTCTAAGTTGTTCCTTTAAGGAACCTGTTGAGGGCACCAAATTATTGTCTACAATGTACCAAGCTTCAAAGTACTTAGACTTGATAGTTCTCAAGGTAAACGTTAAGTGCAGGTGCCCTCTGACTCATCACGCATTTATAAGATTTCTTAAGAAATTGTCCATCTCTTACCAACAGTAGCGACTAGATGTCTTTCCATATTAAATCTATAATTCAGGAAAGCAGTCGTCTCTATGTATATCTTAACTATATGGTTTAGGAGGCCTGTTCATCATGTCAGAAGTTCCAGTCTGAAAAGTCACGGTATACAGGCTGTGGTGAAACACAGACACTAGATTCAGTCTGCTCAACTGACAGTGGTATGGTGCTGGCAAAGGATAACCAGTTTCCTTCAGAGAAATCCTGGGGGAGAGCAATGAAACACAAGGCAGCCAACAAGATACTTGATGCATAAATAAGAGCAGCATTTCTTTTGCACATAGTAGTTTTAGTCATCTGGTAAGAGCTATCTGCAATGGCAGAAAATATTCATTAGCTAAACTTTCAGACTAGGAGAAGTCTAATATTCATTGAAAATTGCTGAAAAGTCATAGGCAAAAATAGCAATCCATACTCACTAGTACTTAATGGAGGAAACAGAAATTAATATGCTCCCCATCCCCCTTCCCACAGATATATTTACACATGTCTGAATTAAAAACTGCAGATTTCTATAGAGATGAATAGACTTGGAGAGAAGAGGAACTGCCTATATTTTTTATGGTATAACTTCACTTTATTTTCCCAGTTTGACCACTTTGGTGTCTCCCTCTGCTCCTTTCCCCTTAGCCTTTGACGAGTTACCCAACCTGTGCTCATTGTCACTTCTCCAGTGACAAGAATTCGAGATTCTGGCCAGTTCTGTTTCCAAGGTTTGCCATGTCAGCACAAGGCCATTTTAACTAAATCTACTCTGTTATCTACACTGTTTATTGCTCTGTTTGGTCAAGATGGAAAGCAATATTTACTTCTTTTTTTTTTCTGACATTCTTCTTGATTTGTTCTAATGTGTTGCTCATCTTTGCTTCTTTGACCTCTTCTGCTTCAGGTCCTCATGGAAGCATGGGTAAAAGGGGTCAACCCAGAAGGAAATTCTACAAATCCCAGTAACTGGGACTTCAGCAACTCCTTCTTTTTTGCAGGAACTGTTATCACCACTATAGGTGAGGTACTCTCTTTCCTTATAAATTGGGGTTTCCTACAGCTGTCCTGTAAATCCCCCAGAAACGTGCAACTGGTGGACAGAATACACCTGCAAGACAATCTTGACTATTGTGGGTTACCCAATATGTTTCCCAATTGTACCTGTTATTCAGATATATCCAGTGTATTATACGTGCAAAAAACAGCTGAGTGCCTACTTGATACATGTGATATCATTTTGCACATACAAAGCACATATTGAGGTTGCTTTGAAACACTCAGTTGCACTCACCACAAAATCAGAAACCTGTAGAAATTTACAATACTCTTTATGAGTAATGCTTTTCACATTAAATTTTCTGTTAGTCATAGTGAATGCACAGGGCTCCATCAGAAGCTATGGCAATTTGTAGGACAGATTTAATTGCAGAAAGTCATAGGTCCACAGGTTCCTGAAGTTTAACGTAGGTGAACTTCCAAGCCTAGGAACTCCTCAGGATGACCTGCAGCCTGACTGCCTTTTCATATGGCTCTTCTTATTTTTTTCCAGGTTATGGTAATCTGTCTCCCAGCACAGTGGCAGGGCAAATCTTCTGTGTGTTCTATGCCTTGTTTGGAGTGCCCCTCAACCTGGCCTTTCTTAATCAGCTGGGGAAAGGCTTCAGTGCTCACCTGATTACCTTGGAAAGATGGGTGCAAAAGCCAGGCCATGCACAGGTACAGTGCCAACCTATCCTTTATTTCTACTGGTTTAAAATTAATTTTCTCCTCTCATATAGGTACTGTTGTTGCTAGATTGGGTTTCCCTTGTGCATGCCTATATTTTTCTGAACCGTAGCAATTAACTATTAATTAATTAATAATTAATATAGCCCTCTATATCAGGAAATTGATATACTCTATTTATGCAGCTTTAAAGCAATTTGATTTTGCTTGGGGGACTCTAGATTTGCCTGTTTAAAACCTGACTCAGTAAAACTGTTAAGCAAGCATCAACTCAATTTTAAGCAAGGTCCTTAACCTTTGGAGACCTTAGCAAAATACATGCACATACGCACATTGCTGAATAAAGTTCTTATTATCGATCCTATGCTAACATCTATCCAGATTGTAGCTCCACACTGTGCAAAACCAATTTATTTTTATTGGCCTGCTAATCTGGCTTGAATTACCTTCCCTGATTGTAAGAGCAGTTTAACTCTTCCTTACTTTTCTTAAAATGTAAAAAAATACTCCTTCTTCTTAGTTATAACTTATTAGCGGGTCATTGAATTAGTTGAGATATATTGGAATAAGGGAAGAATGAGTAACAGAAAACAAATTAAGGTCATTTATAGAAAAGTTAGTGCATGTTTCCAAGTAAAGGTTCAATCAATTGACCCCTTTAGTTAGGGAAAAGGGGATTAAATATGTTAAATATGTTGAAACATTTCAGAGCTCTGGCACAAAGTTTTTTTCTCTTTTCATTTGTAAAACCTCTGAGTCACTGCCTACACCGGGAAAGCTACAAAGGTAATATCAAATGCAGATGAGGATTATATGAGCAAGAAGTTCTTTAGCTGCATAACCTGTCTGCTGTCATGCAGCTCTGCCACCAGGAGGACTTTCATGCTAGTATAGCTGCATCTTTCCTGAGATTCCTCACAGATGTGATTTTTTCTTTTTTATTTTCACTCCTGAATTAACACCTCATTTCTGGCAGAATTCCTATGATCACACAAATTTTTGGAGCTGTACCTAGTTGTTCACTCTGAAAAGCCTCTTCCAGGAAACTGGTTCATCTCCTTTTAAACAGAACTTAAGTCATGCTTTGAGAAATTAATTACAATTGGTTCTTCTTCATTCCTGACTTACTGTCCCCTATGTTACAGGTTTATACCAAAAAGCCAGAGTAAAAATGTAATATTGTGCATTTCAGTATAAAATTTATGCAAATTTTATTATCTAACTAAATGCTATCGCACTTCTGGAATTAATTCAATGAGAACAGATTTCAACTATAACCATGTTACTTAATGGTTAGTTAACCAGTTATTCTCAAAGTGCTTTGCAAATAAATTAAGTATTAGAAAGCTAGAAAGACATGATACGCAATACAAAAGTGATTTGTTGAAGTAACCCAGTAGGCTCACGCTAAGTTTCTCAAGCTCAGCTGACTATTTTATATGGGAGATAATACAGAGAGAGGAAGAAAAACATGATACCTGGCCCTTTTTACTTTATAAATAGTGGTTTGGCTTTTCATCCAGTCATAATAGGCACATGCGTAGAAAATCATATCCTGGTTTGAATGCTCTTGGGGACATTTTTAAACGATTGCAATAAGTTTGCATCAGCCCATAC
>JAVHNF010064916.1:28943-39940 GCA_034783455.1 Micropsitta finschii
TGCAGACAAATTTTATCCCATCTCACTTGCTCCATCTCGCCTTTGGTAGCAGTAAGAACCTGGGGAGGAGGAAGACGTGAGGCTGAAACAGCCACCGCTTCCGCTTGCAGTGGTGGAATGGGGTCCTGTAACCTGTCAGTGCATTGCAGTGATTAAATGGGCCCGCTGGTGAGCAACTGAAGAGTGTTGCTGATCGTCTCCCTTCAGAGGTGGCCGTGGTCTCTTGGTGTCTAGCTATGGCTATCTGAGGGTACTGTGGGGCAGTTGTGACTTCAGGGACAGGAGTAATCTGTATTGAATGGCACAGTGCTGTGGTGGGGCTAGCTGAGATGGGTGGTGAGTTACATGTTAATAGGAAGTAATCTGGGCTGCAGCTTCTAGGTGTTACTGGAGTACTTCAGAAAAGTAATTTTTAAGAAGCAAGAAGTCACAATGGCTCATTAGGAGACAATCTTTGAGAAAATGTAGGTTCAGGTGAGGAGGAGGCAGCACTCTGGTCTCTGCTGAGCTCTCCTGCTGCCTGGATGCCAGTGAGGGATGCTCTGGACACTATAGCTTGTTTAGATTTCTTCCCTTTGGTCCTGATTTCAAAAAGATAACATATGCTTTTCCAGCATGCAAAAGAGAGACTGTGTGCCAGCCTCCTGAGATGGCAAAGGTGCACAGTATCAGATGTGTAGGAAAGGAGCCCAGATTTAAACTTGCTCCAATACAGTGGAATCACAGAGAAGGACTGGAGGCCTGTGCCGAGTGACTGCCTCCAATGTCTGGTGGTGTAGATAGCAAGGCTTGAGCAAGTACTGTGGTTCTTCACTTACTGAGACCAACAAGTAAGTCTTTTGCATAGCGTTGCAGGGTGTTTTATTGATAAGTCATTGTAAGGTGAGCCACATATTAATTCATATGCCTTTAAAAATGCAGCCCCACGTACAATAAAGATTCAGTGCTTCAAACATGAGAACTCTGTCAGCGTAGCTCTTACTGCTGTCTCACTGACACAAAACAGTGTTTCTCATGTCAATGGGAGCTGCTCGTGGTAGTAAGTTGTGTCTGACTGAATGCTCATTGAGAATGAGAAGGTGCGACCCAGCAGCTTTGTGCAATTGTAGGTTTGTAAAAGGCCAAATGTAAGGTCTGCCTAAAAGCTGAAGTGTTTGTTGCAACATTTAACACCTATTGGGTATTTTTGTGTATGTTTCTGTTTCCTTTTTAGTTTTCATTTTGGGTGGTGTAGTTACAGAGTGTGTATTTTGGCTTGAAATTTCTTGTTTAGTAGTAGATGGAAATGTAATTCAATCCAGCTATTGGGAGCAGGTTGCAAGAAGATGAATGCTTAATTCTTCAGCATATAATGGTCTGCTGTGCCCAAGTATTTATATGTCTTTTTGGGGTGGTTTCCTTTGTGTCTGCAAAGGAGAGCAGTGTGTGTGTAACCTGGGCAATGGCAACTCTGCTTTGGTGAGTCTCTTTTTTCCATATCTAATACTAACTTACATTTCTTGGTGGGTGGGATGGTGTGCATCTCCAACAGAACTGGAGCTGGCAGCATGTACAGTCAATGCAAGTTAAACCCATGTGTAGCATTATTTCAGGAAAGCTTGCTTGTGGAGCCATTAAGCTTGTGCATACAGTTTGCATATATCTGTTATAGGGTATCTCTCATTTAGAGGAGATTATAGTGTAGGTGATGAGCATCCACAGTGGTGAAAACGAGTTGCTGTAGCTCAGCCAGTCTCTACAGATATTAATTGACTGAGCTTATGACTTCCTCTGTTCCCTCTGCAGTGTAAACATGACCTTTTTCTTAGAGTGATACCCTGGAGTACAGTTTTTTTGCCTTTCTGGAAGAAGGCAGCAGGTAATGTAAAACATGACAAGGTAGAGAAGCTTGTCAGCTTAAATTTTCCCTGCGCTGGTTGGAGCAAACCAGATGTGATTGATGGTACTCAGAACATGGCATTTGACTTATGCATGTAACTAATCTGAATCGTAAGGTTGCATTAGAGAGAAAATGAGAAGTTAAAGCTTTTCTCATTAGAGCTGCATATTTTCTGGGTTGTGCAGGCAGTAAGAAAAAATCATAGCCTGTAACCTGACTGGAACTGCAGTGCAGCAAGGCTGCCAGTAACACTTTATACGTTGTCCTTTAGAGAGGGAATCCAAAAGAGTGAGCCAGCTTGCCTCTGCAGGCTCTGGGTGCCAAACACCTCATGGTAAAATCCTGGGAAAGCAGCTCACTATTTGCACTGTTTCTTAATGCTCCAGACAGTGGTTTCCTTCTCATTTCCAAGTCATCATAAGTCCAGAGCGTACTGGCTTGGCACATGCATCTTCTGAGGGAGTGTATATAAGAGGAGATTACATAGGAGGAGCAAACCAGCAGGCTTTAGAGAGACAGTCCAGCCGTGAGGTTTTTTAACATGTATTAATATCTTGAGTAAATTCTGTCTTGGACAGAAGCTGCTGATGGGATAGAGGAGAAGCTATTGTATCCTCCTTTGTTTCCAATTAAGTCACTTTTTCCTATAAAAGCTGTGAGCATTACTTCTTCTGTCAAGAATGCAGTCGTAATCATCTGTCACAGCTATCTCACAACAAATTTTTTTTTGTTTTTACCATATTTTTAGCATTAGGACTCCACATGTAATAGATTATTTTTATGTCGTTTAGACTCAAAACATGGATTGCAGATTTCTTAAAAAGATAAAACCAAGTTAAACATTTGAAAATGTTTTATTAGTGCCTGCTGACTGGAAAAAAACATTGTTTGACTTTCTCTATGTAAAGATACTTAATTTGCGCATCTCCACTTCTACCATTGAATCCAAGGTTGAAAAAAAAGTGATGTTTTGGGTTTGGAGGAATTGTCTAATGGCTTACCAAAACATTAAGAATCTCAAAATTTCTCCATTGTTTATACAGGTGTTTTCTTATACATTTTTCTAAACGGGCCAATTTTGCCTGGACTAATAGTGAATTTCCACCATTCCTAGAAGCACTTTCACAATATTCCATGTATAAGCAAGGTAAAGGGATGCTAAAACAGACATCACAGCAGTTTCACATTTGAAATGAAACAACACAGAATGTTAAAGATAGTTTACTTAGTCCAGGTATTGGTTCTTGTTTGACTTTCAAGACCTCAAGTTGATGACAGTTCCTGCTGAGGAGATTTGCATCAAAAGTGTTAAAAGCTACACAGTAATATTAAGCAAAGATTAGAGCATGTAGGTTCATCATCTGAGATCTTACAAGACGTGGATTTATTTTTCTGCCTTTTAAAAAGGCACCTTTATTCTGTTGTTTTGCAAAGAATAAAGTCCAACATGAAACACTGCTCCCCCCTGAACTGGATGGTGAGGCCACCTCACCCAGTTTGTCCTTCCCATATCCATTCCCTCCTCAGCCTATCTATCCAGATCTACTGTAGGAGGGACGAGGCCCTACTTTGTTTTGTGAAAGCTAAACATTCCCACTGTCCCTGAATACAGCCATTAGCAGAGCATAGCTCCTTTTATAAACAGTGTATGAAAGAGTATAAACAAAGCTAAGGAAGTATATGAAAGGCTGCAAATAAGACTAATTCAGGTCTCCTTTAAACTACTGTTGCTAACACCATAGCCTCTTTCTCATTAGTATCTTTTGTCTTTGTTCCTCTTAGCAAGAACACAGAGACTAAAGAAATGGAAAAACTCACTCATCTGGAAGCTCTGCTGTTTACGGATGTGCTGGAGACTTGTGTTGATCAGCTCTCAATTCTTGGATATATTATGCCTGTTTCATATGAGGGACAGACAGACCTCAGCCATGTATGTGCCCCTATCCTGCCTGCTTAAAAAAATACCTTTTTTTTTTTCTTTTCTTTTTTTTCCTTGTCTTAGTGTTATGTCTTCTACCAGCATTTAAAAAAAAAAAAAAGTCAACTCAGATATTTTCTCTGCTAAGTGTTCCATGACCTGTTCCATGTGTGAAGCAACACATTCAAAATGCATGGATGACAAATTTAATATTTATACTGCAGCATCACTGGGAAGCCTTTGTCCAGACTTGGTGCAAAGGACTTCAGTGACCTAAGATGTGGTTCCTGGGCTTACAGTTTTAAAATCTCAGTGGTCAGATGACAAGCAAAGGACTAAGGAAAAGGAGGCAAACCATAACTATGTTCTTATGTAGATACACAGTTATCTTAAAAATACAAACTAATAGCACATTTGAAAGTACTCAAACCCACGGTAATTCTGTTCCTCTCTAAAACCACACCAAAGTTTCTCTACTCCCCACAGACAGCGAATTAAGAAAGATTCTACTTCAAAATATGTTAGTAAGTATCCATTCTCAATGACCATTTTTAACTAGTTGATTTCTAATAGCCATCATAACTAAAAGGGTTTGGGCAGAGAGATAAGGATCAGAAAAGAAGTCCTAATGCTCAGGCACAGGTTTGTTGCTTGTGGAGGAAGGGGTTGTGATATTTCTGGTAGCTGATAGACGTAGGAAACAGGATGGAACCATCCAGAGGGGTAAATGGTTCTAAGCTCTGTTGTCATATATTTGAAGTGACATTGCTGGCTGTTTACAATTTAAGTACTTTGAAACCCTTTTTTTAAGAGGAACTCAGAAAAGAGTATGTGACCAGGATAGAAATAGAAACTGGGATCTGAGTTTTCAGATCTAATGCTATTCACTCTGTCTAATTTACCACTTAAGAATGCAAGAGGAAGGTAAATCAATACGTTGTTTTCTACATGTTTCCTTTCCGTATTATCTTCTATTTAAAAAAATCATTGTGGAGCCGCAGAAGCTGGCGCTACACTGTATTTTAGGGAGTGAACGATGCTTATACCGTGCAATAGAGGGCACTCCTCCCCTTAAAAGAGTCCTGTGAGCCATCCCCACCTGGGTCCAGAGGAGAAGCATTCTGGGGCTTCTTCTCCAGAGTTGGATGTGTAACCTCTTCTTTGCCGGCAGCAAAACCACAGAGTGTATCTCTAGAACAGTAGTTGTTCTTCCTCAGACACATAGACTCAGGCTGACAGAACTACTAAAGGTACACAATTATAGAGAAAACACCTTGGCTTTTTTTCTTCAGTCACAAATGCTCATTTTTATCAAGTCACTTCTTAAAAAATAATTTTCTCACAGACTATAAACCCTACTTGTGTTCTGAAAGACGACAAAACAAATTGAAAAGGAAACAAGAAAATGACTTAGGGAAGCTACTCACTGACTTTCGTGCCCTGTAATTTGCTACTCCTCCCTGTTTCTCAGTTTATATTTGGCTGTTATCATTGTATTTGCAAAGCACCCTGAAGCTCTGCCAGTCAAACAAATCAATGACATTTTCAAAGACTGACATCTAAATTTCAGTTGATGACATTTTTGAGAGGATTAATCACCATGTTGGCCAGCACCTCATTGAATTTCCAAACTGGGGACTCTTGTACATTGCATCATGCAGCGTACCCCCTCAGAGGAAGGCAGCCTTTCTATTTTGCTGAATTTTTGGGCAAAAGACTAGCAAAACATAAACAGCTAGGAGACTATGCAGTTGATAACACATGCAGTTTACAAACACCTTGTCTTACATAGTTATTTGGTAATTATTAGCATGTTTACAGACAATCCAGTTAAAGCCTTTCTTGAACTTTCCCAGACATAAAAGTCATCTAGGAGAATGTTCATAATACATTATATTAAGCAGTTTGTTCACCAAAATTAGTTCTTTCTGAAGCACAGTCATCAACAGCAAATTATTTAAACCCTTTTTTTTCTAATTAACTATGTAATTTTCATTGGTCTGTGCATATTTTGTATGCAATTCATTTAATGTAAATTTAACTCTCTAAATTAAGCATATAGACATCTAGACTATTTCTGTAGTCTGTGGTGAGTCAGGCACTACCAGAGACTTATTTGTCCAATCTGGAGATGTCCACAATACTCAAAACAAAGCAGCCCCTTGCAGTGCCCTGTGCACTGCCCTCAGACTACACAGCGTTGCAGACCACTAATGGAGCCTCGGCTGACAAGTAACTTCTTGGAAGTAGAACTAACATACACAGTTGCTGCCTTGACCCCTTCTGTCCTCTGTGTTGCATTGGCACAAATGTGTATGTGGTTGTGGAGGGATCTGGACTGAGAACTGGTGCTGCTAAAAATAAACTTACTTTTTTTTTTCCTTTTTTTTCTGGAAAATGTTTCAGCTCAGTGAGTTCTGTCATCAGTTTTCTCAAGCAGCCAGGCAGGAGTAGGCAGGTCTGGACTGGGCTGGGGCTGGCAGTGACTGTGTTAGCTGGCTTCAGTAGTACTGCTAGTAAGCGTCCAGCCACAGACAGAGGTGCTGGTAGGCAGGCAACAAAAATTTTGATGTCCCAGTGTATACTCTTGCATTTTTATCCATAGCACTTAAAGCAGAGAAATTCCTAGAACCAAGGCCTCACCTGGCTTTGTAGTGTGCTTTTGCTTTTCTGGAGGTTTTTCCTTTTCAGTAAAATTGTACACAGCCTCGAGATACATTTACGTAGGAGAGAGCTGCCAATATTTTGAATTTCTCTGAATTCATGTTATACTACTTCTGCTTTCACTGTCTCAAAAAAAACAGCTAAGCAGATAGCTGATGTCTATCACCTATTTCCACACATCTCAGCTCTTGTTATAACAATAATGCTGTAGGGAAAGGTTGTGGTGACAGGCAGAGGGAAATAGCTAAGGAAAGAAGGCAGAGAGGAAGCAGGCTAACAGTCTTCCAGTACATAAAAGCTGCTGCAAAAGATGGAATGATTTGTCCTCTGTGCCTGCGGAAATGATGACAAGAATCTGGTGGCTTGACTTCAGCTGAGGAGACAAGAAACTTATGGTAAATATTGTTGTGACGTGCTAGCACTGGCAGCATAGTCTCCGTTGCTGGAGGTCATTAAGAACATGCCAGGAATAACAACTCTGAACCATCATCTCTTGGGGCAAACGTTTTCACCTTCTGAGGCTTTTTCTAGTCCTGCCACTTTAGGACTTTTGATCCCATAAACTTTAACAAGCCTACATTGTGTGCTCAGAGCTAACCAAAACAAATGCTTCTGCTCATCTTCTCTTAGCAGAATGTAACATGGACTATCAACTGCTTTTAGTATACCTCCACTTTATTATTAATTTTTCTCAGTCTCATATAATGTTGCAGAAGGTTTACTTCCACCGCCTAATGTGCAAGCAGGTCTCTCTTATTCCCTTTCAGTCTGGCATTGATGAGATGAAAGAAATCTTAGAGTCTCTGAAGGAGCTGGACAGTAACTATCAAGAATCAGCAAAGCAAGGGAGTAGGGAAACAGTTACCTCCATGTCTCTGAAAAGCATCGAACACAAGCAGCAGCTGGGGAAAACTGAAGAGCTAAAAAGTGCCCATCATCTTTCCAATAGGGCTGTGAAAAACAGTTCTCTGTCCATAGAGAGTCTCAGAAAAATTCAGGCTGACAGGTGAGTGAAGCACAAATACAATGACTGTGGGGGATGCTCTGAGCTGTAAAGTTCTCAATTTATCTCTTGAGAGCAAAAATACAAGCTCCCCACTCTCCCACTGCTGGTGTACCTCAGTCTTGGTCCAGAAGGTGTACCTCTAAGAGCAGTGGGGTCTAGCTTCATAGGCAATTTAGTTCTGGCCTTTGCTTGTCTCTGGATGCCAAGTAATGACAATCAGTTTACTTTGAATGGAGTTGCAAATTATTACTCAGTTGATAATTGTTGCTGAGGTTGAATTCATGCCAGGTACTAGCCAGTGCTGATGTTCTGCTATCTGTAGTCAGGTTCCCCTAGCAGAGGTGTACAGGCCAAGAGGGATTTGAACATTGTCCCATGAACTCAGCTATTCTGCAGGGCACACAGAGCCTCCGTGACAGCTACATTTTCCTTTATAGAACAGATAAGGTATATAAAAAACAAAGAGTGCCTTTCTTTCTTAAAAAATTTTTATTCCTGCACCTAATCCAGTGCCTTGATTTACAAAAATACCAACAGCCTTTGGTTTAAAAGACAGAATGGGGAGCTGAGCATTCAGGATGCATTTTACTGCATTCTGGCTTTAATGTTGTATCAACAAAGGGCTTAAAGAAGACCCTAACACAAATGAGAAAAATGCAGCTAAAATATAAATATCATATGCACGATGAAATTCAATAAACTGGGCAAGCCCACATATTTGCTAAGATCAGCTTAGGGCTGTACTGGGATATTTTGGCACCTGAAATATCTATCTCTTCACAGACACATTTGTCTGCCTCCCCAGGTCTCATTTTCCAAGATCCACCTATCTGTCATCACTACTACGGCCAGCAGACTTCTTCCTAATGGCATCACAGCCTGGCACAGACTGGATATGTTTGTGCCTCTTTTCTATTTCCCAGAGTAGCATTCAGAGCAGCGTTTTTAAATTGCAAACTTCCATGAACTCCTAATACAGAGTTCTCCAGACACACAAGAAGTAGATACCATGGGAGAAACACCTCTGGCTTTGATAGGACACAAGAACACAAATGGGACCTTGTATTTCCTTACCTTTTTATCTAAAAATAATAATGGATAAAGGTGCCTCACACTATAGTATCAGCACCTATAGATTGCTGTTGTATTCCATTTCTTACTGGCAGGCAGTATGCAAGTGATGTAATTACAGCCACTATGAAAAGGATGCAGGAATCAGGAACATTCAATAGCCTAACAGAAGCTAATGAGAGAGAGGAGGCAAAAAAGAGCAAGTTTCACGATGTCCTCATCAGGTCAGTGTTGTGTTCAGTACTTCCCTGCTTAACTGCTGAAAGCCAAAGCCCATTCTTGCTTAGTATATGCTAAAACATTTTAAAAAAACCAACCCAATCTACACCCAAAATACAGAAAGTATTCCAGGTTTTCAGGTTGAATCATTCTGTCTGCTTCACAAACTGCACTTCTTTCCCCTCCCAAAGAAATAACTGATGGTTATGATACTGATCTGAGCTAGGATTGCCTGAGCTTTGACTGCAGTGGACACCAGTGTCTGCATTAATGTGAACAGTGCCCCATTAAAATCATATTAATATCAAATTAAAACATAATGTGGTGTAGGAGCTCCCTGATCTTTAACTCCTATCCCCAGTGAAAGCCAGAGCAGCAGAGAATCTGTTCAAACCAGGGCCAGCGATATATGGTCTTTAGGTTATGTGATACTGGGAAGTATCTTGACCCACACTAGTGCTAATATGCTCCATTTTCCCAGGAGCAGTGAGGGGCTAGCAGAGATCGTGACAGAGGCAGTTGTCTTATTTACAGCTAATCCACCAGCCACTGCACTGTAGATCCTCTTCTGTCGCAGATTTGTAATAATCTCAACTCGAACTGGTGATTCCTTAGCTCGAACTTCTGGGCACTAGAGGTTTGGAGGTTTCTTAGCATAGGAAGCTCTGGTTCAATCCCAAGCCTGTCAGAGAGAATAGCAGTCATCAAAAAAGTATTTGACTATTTTAAAGTTACTCTGTTCTGTGTAGCAGCTCAGACCCATCATTTAGGGTAGACAGCAAAGCTGCTGTAAGTCATGATTTGTCATGAGTCCAACCTACTGGGTAAGCTAGCTGCAGTGGTGGCTCAGTGGTCTGCCTCTGGGTCAAGCCCTCAGCTTCCAGTGAAATGGGTGGTTTCAGTCACAAACTCCAACTCTTCCACTGTCTAAACCCAAGGGATTATTGTTTATCCACAAAATGGACAGAAAGCAAAAGTAAAAGCAGCAATTGCTTGTGGAATAGCTATCCAATACTGGAAGGTGGAAAGGAGCAAACAAATTATAATCAGAAAGAACATAACCCTTTTTATTCCACTCCATCAATCATATCTAGACACTGCTATGTCTGTTCTAGTATATATTCTTTTCATGGAATAAAATTGATCTTTCAATATAATGCATACTTGCCTGGAATTGTGTCAGTATACTAGTTTGAAAGCAGCCTGCAGTAAGACTAGAACTCTGTATCAGAAGCTTGTGTTCTGATCAGTCACCCAGCTAAGGACTGAAAATTAAATGCATGTTTGATTGTAAGATTGGGATAGAGTATGAAGTCTCAGGTACTAACTGTAGTATTTACTGGCTTTATATCAAACCATAAGCATAAAAAGTTAGAAAAGCATTCTAAGTGAAATAAGATAGTAACACCTAGAACGTTATTGCATCTGTTTTGTTTTAGGCAGCTTAACACCTCTCTAGCATTTGCCTTCACTCATATCCCTTCATAGCTCTCAGAACCTGAAGCAGTGTTTTTTGAAAGATTTTAAGTCTGGTCCAAAAAAACATTCTTGATACATATACTGAAACTTATGCAATTTGGCATTGTCTGCTGGTGAGGCATGCTTCTGCACAGAATTAGGGAGGTTTTTGCCTGAAATGCAGAAACTGTGACTTAGTGGTAGGCATCCTCCCTCTCTGCTATAGGATCTGCATCATCCTCAAGTGCCCTCCATGCTTTCAAGACCATCCCCTGTTTTTTGGCTCATTCAACCATTCATTCCCTTCCTCCCTGCTCAGTCTGTGCACTTCTTTCAGAATTTACTTACCAAGACACTAGCTTTAGCAAGAAGTCTGTTGCAGATGTGCTGTTTCATCAAGGCTCAGATGAAGAGATGAATGCCTTTTTTTGCTACTCAGCCACGGGAAGCAGCTTGTCTTCTACTGGTCTGAAGAAGCTGGGCAAGCATTTGTGTGCACTTCTTTTAGTTCAGCTGTTAGAAACTCAGCAAGTGAGCAGGATAAGCAGGGCAGTGTTCAGTAAGGTGCCACAATATATGAAGAGACAAGAAGTTTCCCTTCAAGGTAAACAGCTCTTGTCTTTTTTTTTATATATATATATTCAAGTAATTGTATTGTTAGCGTGGAGACAAACACATAACCACCGGGATGGTTATATGAGGTGCTTTATTGAGGCGCCGGGAACCAGGGGTACGCACCCAAATCTGATTCCGATTCCCGCCACATCGCGTTCGCAATTTAT
>JAVHNF010064922.1:0-10783 GCA_034783455.1 Micropsitta finschii
TAAGAGCTCAGCTCAGTCTCCCCTCTTCTGGCAGGTTCAAGCCATTCCCCTTGGCCTGGCCCTACAGGCCCTTGTCCAAAGCCCCTTGTCCAAAACCCTCCAGGTTTCTTGTAGCCCCTTTAGGCACTGGAAGGCTGCTGTAAGGTACCTTTCACAAACCCACAATCTGGGCAGTTTGGCAGCATGAAGCTCCTTCTGCTGTTGCAGTGGTTCAGCGGAATGCTGTGGGTGAAAAGGAAGGTCGTGTTTGTCAGCAAGGCTGGACATTCCCAGAACAGATTGTGAGCAGCTGGCTGATGATCCAGCTCTCCTCAGGCCAAGGTGCACTGAAGTTTCCTCCTGTCTTACCTCAGTGAGTTCAAGCTGGCTTGCTGGCAGAGGGGTTTGTGCAGAAAAGGTAAGGAAGGAGCCACAGTGCTCTGAGAAATGAATTCAGGATAAAATGATCTGGGTGCACACACTCTCTACGTTTTTGTTTGGTTGGGTTTGGTTTCTTCAAAGAGCAGTGATTTTTTTCCCCCCAGTGTTGAATTGGCCAGGAAGGCAGACTTCTGAGCTTTAAATTGCTCCCAGTCCCTTGTAATAATGGCTTTGGAATTGTCTG
Source organism: Micropsitta finschii (assembly GCA_034783455.1). Classification (NCBI taxonomy): domain Eukaryota; kingdom Metazoa; phylum Chordata; class Aves; order Psittaciformes; family Psittacidae; genus Micropsitta; species Micropsitta finschii. Next base: position 605 of record JAVHNF010064922.1, read on the forward strand.
AAATACCTTCTTGATAGAAGGCTGAAATTCTTTGTTCAGGGTAAGGATGGCATCCTGGTGCTTCCTCTTTTCGTTTGAGATGAGTGTGGTGGTTAAATCGTGCTCCCCTGGAGACTCACACAAGTATCTTGGCCAAATGAAAGACCAAAGTGGCTCAGCTGGACTGAAGTTAATACCAGAGCAACTTGGAGGAAAACAGTTACCCCTCTCAGGATTGCTGCTCGAAGCATTTGTTCCTGCAGGCTCCTGTTTCCACGTGAGCTGCTCTGGGAGGAGCAGGTTCTAGGCTCTCTTTGGGTAGAGGGGCACACGCCTCCATTGCTGTGCCTGTTGGAACATCTTGGACTGAGATGTGGAAGTCAGCGCTGTGGTCCATGGCCAGAAACACGTAGCTGACAAGCAGCAGTCTGCTTACAAATGGAGAGAAGAAATCTCCGCTCTTTTTCCTTTGTTAACACTGGAGCAGCAGCGCATGGAAGCAGATTTTGAAGGAGGGGGTGTCTTGCAGGCCCCCCAGCAGCAAGAGGAGGCAGGACGTGGGGTCTTGCCACCAGCTGTGCTGGTTTGGCAGTGAAGCTGCAGTGTCAAACTGGAGGCAGAGGCTCCACTTCGGGTTGGTGAGAAGTTACTGCTCCCTGCAGAGCGAAGGGGAAGGAGAGTCTTGTGATGAGACAATAATAAAACAGAAACCCCCAAGCATCTAACACTGAGTCAGGAATCCAGGCTCTTGGTGCTGACCCCAGTGCTGGCAATCTTGGCTTTAGGTTGCTAACTGACAGCTTGTCAGTGGTGGCCACTCGCTCTCTTTTGAGAGCGATGTCATTTGAGCTTCCAGTTAACCGTGAGGTTTAGCACTCCTTTATCCCAGCCCTGCTGTGTAAATCTCTCTGCTTCTCTAGGTCAGTGGGACTTTCTCCCTGTTTCACTGCTTGCTTCACAGATGCAGATCATCATTTCTTAACTTGCTTTTAGTCACGTTTTGGGTACATCCCCGGGCTCTGTCACTCACATCTGACAGCCGGTGCTTTTGGGTGGTAGCAAGAATGAGTGTGGGGATTCTGAAGGCCTTTTTCCTTTCTTCCTATTCCATGCTCCCAAGCCACAGGCACTGCCATGAACTTTCCCTTAGAGAACCAACCCCATTGCAGTGTGTGCCCTGCTTTGAGGATCCAAATTGTTGTCTGAGTAAAATGTGTTATTTCAGGTAGGATTTAAATACCAAGTGAGAGCAAGAACGAGTCAGAAAACAGGAACAAGCAGAACTGCAGAGATCAGAATGGGTCTGAGCTTTGTGCGTGTGTTCGGAAAGGGTTTTCCCGTATGACTGTATGTATAGCTGCAGTCTGTGGCAGGTGAGGTACCTAGCATGCAGGTAGCAGCACAAGATAGGAAGTCAGGATTTCCAGACCTTCCTGAGTTCACAGAGGATTAGCAACACGTGTGGGGTTTGTGCTTTCCATCAGTGAATCTCGCTGGAGCAAAGGTGACTTGAGTGTGAGCTGCCGGTGACGAAGCAGGGTACAGAAGTGAGGTGCCAAAGCTGAGCAAGAGGCACCTCCTGTGTTCCCAAGACCCAGTGCCAGGCTGTGCTGTGCGTGTGCTGCATGTCCTGATCACACAGTACATGACAGGAATAGGCTGCAGTTGTTGAACCGTCACTCCCAGACAACATGCGGTGCTGTATTACCTACAAGGATTGCTGGAGTGTCAGTTCCCTGTTAATGTTTTGATGCTCCTTTACAGTTTTATACAGAGTACAAAAAGGTTGCTAGAGAGATAAAATGAAACTGGTTTATCTTCCTAGCGATCTCTGTTAATGTGATGCAGTGTGTGCACAAACCCATTTCCTTCAGAGATGGATTTTCATGCCGTAGCTGCCGGGGGTTGGAAGACTGGTGTGCATCTGGTGGAGTCCGAGCTGCTCTGAGCTGGGATAACGTAGCTCTCTTGTAGGTTCAGGTCCAGTTGTGGCAGTGTTCATGACGCCGTGGAATGCTCCACATTGGACTTTACTCTGCAGTTGTACAGCTGGGTGTGGGTTGGCATGTTTGTGACTGTGGTTGCTTCCTCTTTAGCACACACAAGCTGTATGGGAGCCGGTTAGTGTGCTGCTGCTTTCTGTAGCCATCAAACATCCAACCCTTTGGGGGTCTGGTTTTCATGACACAAAGAAGACTTGAAGCTTAGATGATGCTCTCACCTGGCATTCCAGGCTTGCTGGTTTTCAGGGCTATGTTTCCCCAGGTTGGTTTGGGTTTGTACTTGAGTGTTGAAATACCTGAAATACAGAAGCTTCCTTTTTCTAGTAAAGCTTTGCATTGCATTGCATGTCCTAAGGTGAAGCAGTGTTCCAGAGAGCAGTAGTGATAGGAGACCAGCGCTGGGGAAGGAGAAGTGTGAACTGCCAGCATGAGGAGGGCAGTTTGCTTGGAGCCTGACCATAGCCAGTGGAAGAGAGCCCGATTCCACCGTGCCTTTGGCTTGCTTGAGCCCAGTGTGACCTCAGAGTCCACACAACCTTGTGGATGTTGACAGGCTTGTGCTTGGCATCCACAGCAGGGCTGCTGATCCTCATGGCCAGTTCATGCAGTTCCTACCGTGAGTCTCCTGAGAGTGTTTCCTCACTTTCTGGCTCCAAGGGTCAAGTCATTCCATGAGAAAACCGTTTGCATTTGGCAACAGCCGCATGTGTCTTTGTGGCTGATAAGAAAATCTTGACATTGTTGATCCAAACTTACCCCAATGCCTCAGAGACCAGAAGGGGGTTGAAACAGAATAAAAAAAGGTTCATTTCCTTTTCCTTGGGGACATTTGTTCCTTTTCTGACCAAAGGATGTGAGTATTTGAGCTCTCAGCACTTACCCACAGCCCCAGGCTCTGGGCTGCAGCAGAGCAGGGTCTCATTGGGCAGCACCATCCGCAGGGTGGCTGAGCCGGGGCTGGCCATGCCATAGAGGCTCAGCTGAGGACTGCAGCATCCCTGCCCTTTCTGTTTGACTTTGCTTGAGCACAAGGACATCACATCTCCTGTTTGCTCTGGTTTTCCCATCTGTTTGGGAATAATAGAGATTCAGCGGTTTTCTCTTCCAGTTCCTGAGGTGAGAGCTGCTACAGAGACAGACTGTTGTTGTCTGAGCAAAAGCTGACATTGACGGGACTGGCAGCTCTGTTCCAGTGACCTTTAATGTGGAATAGAAAAAAAGAGGAGAAGCAAAGAGAGTGGGAATTGAACCTGGAGTGTTGAGCTTTAAATGCAGGAGCTGTTGGTTCCCACAGCAATCCAGGCTGACGGGGCTTTCCTCAAGCAGAGCGCTCGGCAGCTCTGGTTTTGTGGTAGCTCTTCCTTCCAGGGAGGATGCGGGACATGTGGCAGGAGACTGGTGGATCTTCCTGTTACAGTGGTCCTTTATTCTGTAGGGTTTGTAATCATCAGACCCTGTGACTCTCCCTGCTGGAAGCTGGCTGGGTTAGTCCTGCCTCTCCCTGCTCCCCTCTTAACCACACTCTCTTGTCTTGCAGTGAGCACAAAGATTCCTCGGAAAAGAAACACAAAGACAAGGAGAAAACCAAACACAAAGATGGCAGCTCAGAGAAACACAAAGACAAACACAAAGATAAAGACAAGGAGAAGAGAAAGGAAGAGAAGGTAGGTGAATCCTGCAGGAGGGACAAGAGGATGGGTCTGGTTTCTACTGCTGAATGGTGCACACTCACTGGGTTAAATGTAGTTTATACCTCCAAGATTTTATCAAACTGCAGAGAATTAGCCCAAGGCCAACCCCAAGACTTGGTTTGGGAGTGCTAGATACGAACTTGTCAGTGCTTTATCTGCAGGTATTGGGAGTGGAAACACCTCCACAGTGAAGCTGTGTCTGCTGACTCCACATTTCTTCCTCTGTTACTTTTCACTGCACCAAGCTTAGATTCAGAGACAAGGGAGATAAATCTGTTAGATGATGTTCATTCCGTGTAAGGACAAACTATATACCCAGCTCAGATCTACTGAAGAAATTGGAGGATTAGAAAATACTGAATTCACCAAGATTTTCATAAAATATTACCATTTCTGTGTGTCATGTAGAACACTTAAGGGCTACAGGGGATGAAGATACAGTCACAGTGCCCTTTGGTTCCTTCTGCAAGTTAGATTTCCTGCCTGTGTTGCATGTTGGAAAACAAGGTGCTCTGAGCAGTGCTAATCAGCAGCTACTTCTTATGTTTTTCAGATGAAATCATCTTCTGGTGATATAAAAATAAAGAAAGAAAAGGAAAATGGTTTCTCCAGGTAAGAAAGCAGATCTGTGATCTGATGAAAGGTGGCAGTTTGACTTTTCTTAGGAGCTCAGTGTTGGACTTGGTCTCGGGGTAGATACTGGAACATTTTCAACCCTTCCAGACGATGCATTCATCTCAGTTACGGGCCTTGGTAATCGATCTGCCTACCTAGTAGCTGGAGGTGGGAGCTGCTGGTGTCTGCCTGCACATGCTGGGTTTGTCCAAGTATTAAATAGGATTCCACTGAGGACACACTGAACTGTGGGAATGCTGGTAGCTGGAGTAGAAAGAACCTTTGTTGTAACATTAGTACTTGAAGCCTGCAGGCAGTCTTCTGGAGACACGGCATTGTGAAGACAGCCCAGGCTGCCTCCAAATCTCTTCTCTAAGTGCGTACAGCCTAAAGCCTTTGCAGAGGAGTGAAGAGTAAGGAGGGTGCTTGTGTAAAATCAGAAGTGCCTGCAGAAAATGCCTAGGTGCCTACTCTGCTGAATTCCTGCTCCTGATAGAGCCTCCTGGACTTCATTGTGGTACCAGGCATCACTAAGTAGTCCTATTAAAAACCTGAAGTGAGCACTTAATACGAGAGTACATTTTTAGTAGCTAACCACTAAGATTTGTGACTTGTTTTAAATCTGGCCATTGGTTATTTTTAAGGCAGTAAATCAAATGCACTGACTTACCGGAGGTCTGTGCTATGGTGGCTGCATGTGCTTTCAGTCGCATCCAGTTGTACATGTCCACATTCTGTGGCTGCAGAGGGGCTGGAAGCAGCCCTCAGTCTGATCCATGCCTGTAGTTATTCTCTGTATATTTTGCGTGTGCCCTGTTGACGGGAGCTCTCCTCTTGACACGAGTTCCTCCGTCGGGCTCATTCTAACCTGCAGTCAGTGGCTGTCAGTGGCTGTCCGCGGCGCAGGGACGAGGCGCCCTCTCCAGGCCCTGCTGGGGATGCTCTGGAAGCACAAAGCAATGACATCCCGGTGTTCATGGTGTAAGAGCCAGCTAATAGTAATTCTTTGTAGGCTCTGCTGCTGAGCAGCATTTCGCATGTGAGCTAATCTTACCGGGGCCGTTGGGTACTCTCATATCAACATAACTGGGTCCTCTTTATGTGCAAGAGGTGTGTTTGAGGAAAGCCTGGAGGAGCCATCGCAGTTGTGCCTCCCTCGGGGCTAAAAGCTGCCTAAGAGCAAAGTAATGATCTTCTTCTTTTTTCCTGCTGAAATAGCCTTTTACAAGATGTTCTCACTCAGATGGTTTTGATTTTCTTCCTTAAGACTTGGTCAGATGAGCAATATTACAGTCTTGGAAACAAGGCAAGTCAGGGTTCAGCTCGGTCACACATCTCCTTTTCTTAATAACCACACTCTATTTCCCTCTATTACAAAACATTGTGAAATGCTTCAGTGTTAAAATAGATGAGATAAAATTCCTGCAGCAGCTTCAGCAACAGTAGCTCTGGATTCCTGCCTGGAAGGGAGACCAAATGAAATGGGACAAATACCTCTTTTTCCATCAATGTTTTGCAACTGTCTCTGTGCTGCAGACTCGTGTCTGAGTTAATCAGAGGCGATGCCACAGAAATGGCTTCTTAGAGCAGCACGTAGCTGCTTCCCCTGAGCCGCATCTGCCAGCACTGCAGAGCTTTACAGCTGTGAAGGAGCAAACTGCTTGTTCTGCTTCATGGACACATCACCAGCTAAAATCAGCCTCCAGAATGTCTCTTGCTGACTGCAGTCTACAAAGCAGAATGCTGCTGCTTTATTTTAATCCCATTTCATCCAATGGCAGAATCCGCACGTTGACTTGGAAACTGAGTCAATTGGAGCTGCTTGAATACGAATAGGAAAGCCCAAGATGGCACTGTTAACTTTTTCTCCCTGAGTGGAGCAGCACTAAGTGCTTCACAGTGTAATTTTGGACTCCGAGACATCTTTCTCTTGATGAAGATAAGTGAAATATGTCTGTGAGGTCTCAAAACAATGAGTCTGTTTAAAGGGATAGTGTCTCTTGCTTCCAAACTCTTATTCCTGATGTCTTGGACTTAACAGCTAAAAAAATAACCTAATATCTGTGGTGTGTTGAGAGGGATGGGATTGTTGCTTCCCACAGTTGGCCAGTGAGAAGAGATGGATCAGTTGAACTTTGCCAAACCTTTGTTTCCTTTTCTGGGTTTCACAAGCCTCATTATTGAGTTGGCAAAAGGTTCAGAGGAATCACTTTCAAATCTCTGCTTAGTTGATAATCTTCTCTCTTATCAGACTCGGTAACGGTATTGAGTTGAAACTAAATGATGTACACGTGCATTTCAGTTCTGGCTTAAGGATAGTTGAAAGTGCCCGAAGCTGCAGTTGTTTTTACTCAAAACCTCAAAGAACCGCAGTGAAATCTGAGCAGTTGGAGTTGATCTTTGTGTTGCTTGAGAAATGGCAAATATGGAGACAGGGAGTGACTCTTCCTGTTGTCTGTGGATGCTCACAGGATGACACACCTCAGGTCTTTGAGCCCTTCCAGGACTGGAAGATGCTGCAGATGGTAATTTCTTAAAACTGAGTTGTTGCTGGTTTCCAAGAGACTTCTTCAAAGCTAGAGCCACCTTTCTTTGCTTCTTTTGTAGTCCACCACGTATTAAAGATGAACCAGATGATGATGGCTTTTATGCATCTCCTAAGGAGGACTCCAAACCCCTGAAGAGACCTCGAGAAGATGATGAGTAAGTGCTGTGGGCGCTGGTGACTTGGGGTGTTTGCCTCTAGTTTCATAACACTGAGGGGGGTGGTTGGAGGTGTGAGACCAGGATCCTGATCCTGTTACAGGGTTTCTGAGCAGGGCAGGAATGGTGTTTGTGGTGTCCAAGGTGGAATAGCATTACTATCACGGCTTCTGCAGATGGTGCTGTGAAATGTTGCAGAGCTGGTAAATAGAATCATAGGATAAAATGATAAATAAACCCCAAAAAACCCAGAAGGTAAGTAAAGAGACCAGTGAAGATTGTGAAACCTGAGGTATTATTGCTGGTTAAGTGGCTGCAGTGGTCTCTGTTGGGTGAGGAGATGACTGCACAAGGGGATAAAATGCATTGCCAGCCTGTTGGTGGTGGGAGGTTTTTGCCTGCACTGCTTGGTGTGATTCACCTACAGCTGAAACATGTCGTGGGCTATGCTGAGGAGCACACATGATGTTTGCTGGTGCAGTGACCCACCCCATAGAATAAAAGCCCAGCTCCATCTCACTCATCTGTCACCAGCTATGTGCATCCAGATCCTTAGATAGTGTGATCCCATTAGCAGTGTGGAGATAAGAGGTGGGAAGGGTTTAACCATGGTGGCATTCTGTCCCTGGGGGGTATTTCTGTTTCCAGGAGGGATGGGTGTGACACCTTTTCTTTTGTGTAATCATTGCTGCCTTCTGCTGAGTTTTGGTGACCTCCCATCTCATGTCTGCAATGGAAAGATTATGAATTTGCCAGTAGTTAATTTTGCTATTGTTTAAACTGGTGGGGGATGAGAAAAGTGAGCCTCGTGGGCAGATCCCAGACCAGTGATGGGGAAAGGAGCTGGGGGTGGAACATGCCACTAAGCTTTTGCCCATTTATCACATCCCTGGTGGCCAGCCATCATTGGTGGCTACTCATGCTTCTGAAGCAATTCCTCATCAATAAAGATGTATGAGTCTGTGTACGACTTCTCTTTATTTGATCATTTTCATCAGCTAGTCTGTGTGTTCTTGCAGTGCTGACTACAAACCCAAGAAAATCAAAATAGAAGACATCAAAAAAGCAAAGAAAAGGAAACAAGAGGAAGAAGAGGTAATGTGAAAGATGAGTTTGTGGTCAAGAAAAGCAAGTTGGTGTTGGATTATGTAGAGCAGGGATGATCTGATTCATGAGTGAGGAAGCAGGAGCCAGTCTGGGACAAAGCTGCATGTGGCAGGTTCCCACCTGTGGTGCAGGTTAACTTGTCCGAGCTGTTGTGTATAAGTAGCCAGGAAAACCTTTCCTCTCCCACTCTTAAAACAACTGATGGAGAAGGCACCTCCAGGTTATCAGCACGTTCCAGGCAATTCACAGTCCTCCTGTTGAGTAGCTCACAGAGGGTAGAGGAGCCTTACTAATGACAGCTGGTAGTTGCACAGATGATGTAGCACAGTGCAGAAGCAGAGGAGATGAAACTGAGATGAGCTGCTAGAAAGATGCTTAAAGCTTTTAGACAGAGCCTGTGTTGGAAATGTCTTTGGAGAGGGATGTGGCCCAGAGGTTATCCGTCATTTGAGACCAACAAACTACACTCCACATCTAGCAAAGATGCCTTTGTGAGGCACATGTTGCAAGCACCAGAAGGCTAATTCTTCCCTTCAGTGAAAGTGTCTATACAGTGATCTTACACCAGCAGGTTTCCAGAAGCCCCTCACAGTGGTGCAGGTGAGCTCTGTAGCAGTTGCCAGACTGGATACACTGATGCAGGCCAAGGAGGGTGTTTCTGTAACTAAGTAATCGCGTTAGTATGGCCCAGACTTGCCACCTACCAGGTGAGGCAGAATAACTGACTGTGTGCACTTAGCGTGTCCCAGGTGTAAAATAAAAAGAATGCGGCTTAACCCAGAAGTGGGACATCATCAGAGTTCAGTTTGACAGGATGATCTAAGTGCTCATTTACGTGGTGAGGCCACAGGAATTCAGTTCTTTCTGGTCAAACTTACATACCCCAAGAGACAGTCTTTTAGTGTTAAAGCATGTTTTCAGGGAGAGGGGAGTTGCAGTCCCTGGTTCTAACAGACTCTTCCTCGTTTTGCAGGACAGCAAAGCAAAGAAAGCCAAGAGTAAAGACAAGAAAGTCCCTGAAGCGGACAAGAGAAAGAAGCCGAAGAAAGAGGAGGAGCAGAAGTGGAAATGGTAATTATATGTTAGTGATGGAGGCTGTTCCTCCTGTGCTGGGAAGATCTTCTGGGTTCCTCTTCCCTTGATTCATGAGGATTTGTTCAGGATAATGGACTTACCTTCTGGTAAGCTCTAAATGGACATCTCAGTCACTGTGTTCATCCTCTGAAACAAGAAACAAGCTTTTTGTGGGGTTGTTCTTTGCCCTCCCTCCATCTACTGAATGTGGAGGCTGCCTGTAACAAACACCAGTAGTATTGTGCCCAGAGCCTGCTCCTTGCTGACACTCTTCAGACCTGTACGAAAACTTGTAGGCTTGGGGATATCAGCAGGAATACATAAAGATGTGCAGATGTGTTGACTAGTGTTTGATAGTGTTCTATAGAGGGTACACCATGAGTGGGTGTCCATCTTTTTATTCTAGCTGCATGTCAGCTCTGTGCCTCCCAGAGCTGCTCCTGTCTCTGAGATCAAAGTGATGGTTGGGTCAAGTGACCGGTTAAGCTCGGGCTGTTTGGAAATGACTTCTGGAAACAAATTTGGACTGGAAAGCACACTTTGTCCTGCCCAGGGTCCTACAGTGACACCGTGGAGCAGCTGAAGCTGTGCTTTCACTCACATGTTTTTAGAACCTTGTTTAAATACATGTGAGCTTTCTGGTTCCTTTGGAAGCCAGGCATGGGCTGCATCACTAGTCCTCTGTGTAAGAAACCTGCTATCCACAGTGATTTAAGCTACTGTTACTATTGAGAAGCTGTTGTTGGTGTGTTTGGAACTTTGGACCTTGGCAGTTCCCTCATTTTAATGCATCTGTAGTTTTCAGGAGCATGTGTGCTTTCTGCACTCCTGTAATCTCCTGTACTGTATTTTAGGACCTTTTGGGGATGATGTTTACAGGAGTGTTTCTTTTATTTTTAATAGACCTGTTGTGTTGCCTTTGCATTCTTCGTCACAGAATCACAGAATCCCAAGGGTTGGAAGGGACCTCAAAAGATCATCTAGTCCAACCCCCCTGCAAGAGCAGG
>JAVHNF010064926.1:0-10775 GCA_034783455.1 Micropsitta finschii
AAGTTTCTTGACATCACAGCGTCTTTCCAGATACCCAAAGAGGTTTCTTGGAGCTTGTGTTATCACAGAGGAAGTAGTTTTTGTATGTATTAGTGTGTTAGTGTATTTCTGGCAGTAGTGTTTACAGATGGTCTTTTTGAAGATCAAAAAGTAAATTAGCAAACCTTATAAGGCATCAGTTTAAGTGGGAGAAAAGAGAAAAGGTTCTTGGTGTCTTGTAAGGTGGTGCTGAGAAAAGCTGTGTGAGCAGAACAGTGAGGCACTGGGAACATGGTGGAGGAGGGAGCAGAAGCAGTAGTTGGCGAGCAGAACAAGGCTGAACCGCTTTGCTCTCATGTAAGATGGCACTGTGGCTTTCTTTGTTTGGCATCTTCCTGGAAGTCATTCCTGGTATTAGTCATTGTTTTTGGTGTGGGTGGGCCCTCTGCAATTGTCTAAATAGAAATAATACCTCTGCACCAAATGGTTTACCATCCAAGTTTACAGTCTTTGTGACAAGCTCATACAGAAGAGGTGATGATCCCTATTAAAGAATGAACAGAAGTAGAAATAGAACTTACAGCATTCTCCCCCGCCCCCAAAATGCTATTTTGGATCTGTGGTCAGCTTCTTGCAGTTGGTTTTTTTTTTCCACAAAGAAAAGCAACTGTCTGCATAGTGCAACTTGTAGCTGGGAGTGAACTCTTCCTACTTGGTGGATTTCCAGTGCTATCCATCCACACTGGGAATAGTACCATGCTTAGATTGTAACTGTGTGCTGAAAGCCCACACATAGGAATTTTCCTCTTCAAGTCGAAACTAACTCATTTATTTACTGAAGGGTTTTGTAGACTGCAAAATTGGAACTACAGAGTATTTAAAGCTTGTTCTAACTTAGAGAACTAGGCTTTAGTGGGATGACGAAAGATGTGAAGGGAGGAAGCCTCCTGTGCTTCCTTGAAGTAATTTAAGAGCCAGAAACATGTCAGCAGCTCTCTGCTAAGCATTAAAAATCTATTCCTACTCTTCTCCATTGTTTGCTTCAGGAGTCAGTACAACGCATCTTTTTGAGCAAGACTGCATTAAACCTCAATGCAGATCTTGAATTTCATGAGCAAACAAGCTTATCAAAGCGTTTAGTAAATGGCTGGTAAAATATAAAGTATATTTTTTTTGTTTCTTTCTCAGGAATAATCAAGCTTGGGAGGTGGAATCCCCTCCCTCTCAGTTATGTGACTGATGCACCAGATGCGACAGTAGCCGACATGCTACAAGATGTCTATCATGTTGTGACATTGAAAATCCAATTACAAAGGTGGGTGTTGCTGAACATCTGTCCTTCTCTATTCTCGGAGCTGCTCTGTCGATTACAGCATTACTACAGAGATTAGCACATCCTGTCTTCATTAATTTCTGGTCTTTTGATGAAATGAAAAGAAAAATAAAGAGAAGGGTGGGTCACCTGGCAGCTTTTTGCTGCGTGTTCCAACTGATTTGTATGGTTTTTGAAGTAGCACTGTGGTAGTAGGGAGGGGAGGGGCAGAAACTCAATTAAGTAAAGATATGGGGCCTTTAAAGGCAGACCTTTCCACAGTTCCTAATTTAATGGGTTATTGAGGCCTTATTGCATCAAAACAACAAACTCCTTGCCTTTTTTTAGGACTGCATTGTGAGAATCCAGGTCTTCCCTGTGGGGAGGAAGGGAGCTTTTTTGACTTTTCTTTTTTTCTCCAGTGGCCTTCCCAGTGGAAAGGCAAGAAGATAAGGAAGGGACGTGTTACTATGTATTTTCCTTCCTGCTAGTTCTGATTAGCAAAGCAAAAGCTCCTGATGCTTTTACACTTACGTGCCCCCACCCACACCACCTCTTTTTCTGCCCCTTTCTGTCTATTGACCTTCGAAAGAGTCCTCAAATAGTTATTGATGTCTGCATAAGGAGTTGTGGCAGACCCCTGGCAGTGCATAGCATACTCTAAATCTGCTGGAAAGCCTGCATTGCACAGTCTGCTGTAGCTCTATGGCCAGGAAAGAGGCAAAAATAACAGGCAGCCCGGAATAATTTGCTCACAGTTCTTTGAAGCTCAACTTGAAAGAAGAGGGCTCCACTGGGATGTGTGTGTGTGTCCTTTGGTGGCAGGTACATATCCTCCAACTGTTCAGTTCAATTTGTAATTTGGAAGTAGCTAGTGCATCACTGACATTAGCCTCTCAAACAGCAACGTTTCTTTCCTGTTACATCTCTGATGGAGCTTGGGGTTTCCAGTACCGTCTAATAGGCCTTTGCTTGGCTTTATATACTGTTACCATTTCTCAGCTAGACTGCATCTCTGCAGCGTGGTTGTAAAAGAGCATCTAGAGCCTGTAGCTGCTATAAAACTGGAGTGGGGTAACTCATCTTCTCAGAAGTATGAGCTACCAGGAGTCCACCTAGCTTATTGTCACATATGTATCACTGGAGGGTACCAGCATAAGATCAAGGTCTCATTCTTTATCTTCAAAGTGCTTGAATGCTAGATGACATGTAAATAAAAGATAGCCCTTGTCTTTGAGATAAAGATAGTCATTGACTACTTGAACTCCTCAAGTGTAACTGAACTTTCAACTCCACGGGCCAGGCTCTATAGGCAAAACTACCTCAGAGGTTGATTGGAGAGCATGCGTTAAGTTTCTCAGGCATGAGTGGCAATGACATGCTTCTCCCAACTTTCTGATGTGCTTCTCATGTCTGTCCCCATGTATGTAGGCACAAACTGTAAGCTTGTTAAATTAAAAGAGGCACAAGTCACAGAAAGTCGAAAACTTCACTAGATATGCAGCTGTTGTAGAATGAAAGTGAGAAAGAACTACACGTGACAGATCTTGGGCATATGCCTCAATGGGTTTCTGAAAGGCTCTTGGATACTTCAGCGATGAGGGTAGTTACAAGAACCTGTATAACATGAAGTTCATTGTTCGAAGCCCCACCTCCACACAATGAGGGCCCTTACTCTTTAGGGATTTTGTTAGTGACGGCAGTATATACGTTTATTTTTCTATTCCAGCAGGAGTATCTTTCTCTGTCTGAAGTTTCTTTGCTCTCCGTCAGGCCCCAGAGGGAATGGTTATACACCCATATAATACTGTGGTAGGATTAGCTGATATTCCTGCCATGTACTGTCATTCTTTTAGTTGAACTACACATCTTCTGGGAGTCAGGCTTGCTGGGGAGGGGAAAAAGGGAAGAAAAAGGCTGGTTAAGCACGCATGTTCTAGGTCGTGCTCACTGCTTAAAGGTCTACAGCACTTATATGTAAAGAGTAAGCATCTGTGAAGGTAATGTTTCTATCTACTTTTTGCTTTCTGTTTTACCAGTTGTTCAAAGTTGGAAGACTTGCCAGCAGAGCAGTGGAACCACGCCACAGTTCGCAATGCCTTAAAGGAACTGCTCAAAGAGATGAATCAGAGCACATTAGCCAAAGAATGCCCTCTCTCACAGGTCAGTGTTTTTAACAGGCTTAGGAAAAGCCAAATTTATAAGATCTAAAGTTCATATTTGTTCAGTAAACGTCTTGGATGAAGCAATTCCATAAATACCAAGGAGGTTTCTGGTTTTCTTTAGAAAGGAGAAATTCTAATTAATATGAAAAAGATCATACCATATTTTCTTAGTGCATTTCCAGGTGGAAATTATGAGTGAATTTTTTGGGTTTTATCCTACTGTTCACAGAGATGAAAATTCTTTACTTATACCTTTATATGAACCTTTTGCAATAGGACTAGTGATCCTCAAATGCAAGATTTGAGTAGCTTCTTCTCACTAGCGGAGGCCCGCTTCCCCTACTAACCCATTGGTAGCTCTTCAGGCTCCAACTATGATAAAAAATATGCTCTTTTAATAGTTGTGCCCCAATTTCTAGGAAACAGCAACAAAAAATATGTGCATAGTTATGTTAAAAAAAGAACAAAAACTCAGTCTCATTCTCTGTGTCTGCTTTACACACGGCAGTGGTGTCATGTCTTAAGATACAGGTTCCTACAGATCTCATTAGCTCTTATTTGTTCTTTAGGTTTCATAATGAGAAATTAATAAAAATTTCATGACTGAAAACTTCAGCACCCAGGCCAAGTCACTTTGCTTAGGAGTGAATAATTGCCTTCTAAAAAACCTATTAGCATCATTGGTTAATCTAAAAAGTCAAAACATCAGTAATCCCTGCTTGCTAAAAATCTGTTGCTTTGCTAGCCTGTATCCAACACTTTTTCTCCTGTGGTTGCTTGTCTCGCATTGCACTTTATGCTCATCCTCCAATTTGTGATCCAAAGCCTCTGTGAACCAGGGGAATTCTTTCTGTGTATAAGCACCAGAGACGAGATACAGAGCAGAGTGTAGGTCTTTGCAATTGGTAGGAATCATGTTCCTCATCTTACTTAGCCATGGAATGGAAAGACTGTATAAGGAAAAGCCATGTAACTCGCCTTACTTACTAAAGGCATAGCAGTGACTCTACAGAGTGTAAGTGCATTGAATCCAAAAGTATTTTTTCTTTCACACAATTTAAGTGTAATTTCTTTAAATAGAATTATCTGTGGAATCTGGTCAGCTAATGATGATTGCAGCATATGGTTGTGTCTGCCCCATTCTTCAATATCCAGGATAACTAAACTATACATCATTTCATATGCACAAATCTTTTGTTGTCTGGGACTTTTTCCTCCCACTTCTGTTTCAAAGTCTAGCAGGTGGAAATGCTGCAGTTGGTTTACTCCTTCTATAGCCTCAGTCTGAAATACATTTACAAAATTATTGATGGCAGAACTGCAGCAGCAAAAATTCTGGCCCCAGTAGTTATTTAGTGGGCAAATCTAAACGGAGATCCTCTTGTAGAAAACTGAGCTTGCTTGCTTTTAAGCACATGTGTAAGTGACCTTGAGTTACTAAGCTCACCCTTGAACTGGGACTGCAAGAATGCAGCTGCTATTATTATTGTTCTTATTTATTATTATTGCCATAAAAACTTTCAATCTCTTTTGTTTTGGCTCACAGAATGCAGAAGATACAGTGGAAGGTTGTATAGGAGCTGTCTGTTACCATCATCTGAATATGCCTCTAATACAATTCCTTCTCCCAAATCAGTTTTAAAAAAATATCGTGCCAAATGTGAAATGTCATTACAACCCCCTTGTGGTTAATATATTATTGACAGCAGCAAATTGCAGAGTGGTCTCTTAGGAGTCAGACTGCAGAGTAAATGCTGCTGTTTATTAATGTGTTCACAGTGCTTCAAGTACAGCAGTGGAGAGGGGCAGCACAGGGAGCTCTTGCTCCCACCAGTGATGGTGCTCCGTCTCTGGTTCCCGGTGCCTGAGCTCTCCGTGCAGCCCAGATGGGGATTCTGATTGCCACTAATGGGAAATGTAATCATTCACTTTGATTTTAAATTGTTCTGTTTTTTCTGCTAGGTGTATTATGTGGCTGCAGCTTAGCTACCCGTAGCATACGGCTCCTGTTCGAACACATAAATCCCAGTTAACCAAGCTGGGGGGAAGGAGGATAGGTGGGGGAGAATGTGTGTGGCAGAAAGAAATCCAATTATTCCAGCATTTCTGTCTTTGCATAGAGACCTCTCTCTTTCCTGTATATTGTATAACTCATTTCAGCAGTGGCAATTCATTTTGTCCCTTTGCTGAAGCAAGATTTCTTGGGATGTGAGTGCATTCCATATTTTAGTCCTTGAACTTAGTGCACTGGATTTTCTTTGTGTGGATATTTCTTAGCTCCCTCCTGGTCTAAGTAGTTTTCATTCCACACGTGTCATGGCCGCACACATACCATATTTGCTGCTTATTATAATCTATTCCTCCATAAGGATTTTTCCCAGGAATAATATGCATTATTTAGAAGTTTGCAATTAGTTTTTTTGGGGGGTTTTGGGTTTTTTGCCACTCTCTTCTGAACAGATACTTCCTTTCTGGAGACTTTCTGAGATTCCTATTTGAAATACCCCTGGTGTTCCTTTGCATTTAATTGTGAGGATATGTAGTTTGAAAGTTATCATGGTTCTTTCCCCTGCTCTACTATCAAGCAGTTGAAGAGAATCTGTCCTGGTGTTTTTCACCAGTGGTTGATTTACTATTTGATTTTACTATTCAGTTTAAGCTTTGCTTTCTCAAATACAGGTTAATGGGTTAACATTTTCCGTGATATTTAATAGCCCTCCAATTTCAGTAATGTTGATTTGTTGTAGAGGTAGAAGATTTTGTGGACAGGGGAAAAAAAGGGGAAAACCCAAATTGTTATGTAGATAGAGCTAAACAATTTCCCTACCCTTCCTTACCGGCTCGGAATTTAACCAGAGTGATACTAAAATCCCCCAAGTTGCCTCAGCTCAGCTTTGTTCAAAATCTTTCTTTAGCAGAGGCTATCTCCATGTCAGGCTTTCAGAATACTATTGCTTGTTAAAATGACTTAGAGCAAGGGAGGATTTATGGGCAGGGAATTGATGCTGACTGCCACAATGCTAGGTTTATGTCTCAAAATATTGATTTTAATTAGAAAATTGAATCTCAGATTTAGAGATTGAAGCTGCTGCTTAAAAAGGCTCTTACTTCATAGCCTTCAGACTGTACTGCAATGCACCCGTAGCAGCCTTTGGGTGGAAAAGTTCAAGTTTGAAGGCAGAAAAGCCTCTTCACTGAAAGTGAAAATACCTGTTGAGGACTGAACCAGTCTGTACTACCCAGTTAACTTAAGTCTCTCAGTTTTGCTCACAGTTTTTAAGTCTCCTTAACTCAAGAGTTCAGGAGCAGCTGGAGTCCTGTGATAACTGCAGTGAAGTGGGTAGAAGGCTGGATAAATCTGGAAGAGGGAGGGAATGTTTTTGTTTCTAAAGCATTGTTAAAATTGAGTAAGTCAATGCGTAAGCCTCGTAGCTTTCCAGAGATGGCCAAGATCCCATTTTGTACAAGAGCCTGCAGGAGCCAGTGGGCCAGAACTTGAACCTACAGTTGATAGCTTGTTTGAGCTGTGAGATCATCCTCACTCTCCTCATCTCTGTGCAGAAAGGTCATAACAGTGTGTCAGGGCTTTTTCTGAGCTTTGTCGTAAGTGAGGAAGGAGGGCATAAGGAAAATGTGATTTCTGGAGAAGATGCATTGGCTCCCCATGCGTTAGTGGTGTTAGATTGCATTTCCTTGCTGGAAGTGTACATGTGCTGGAACGGTTTGACCTTGGAAGAATTCAGAGGGGAGGAAAAGGAAAGCAAAATGTTACTGTTAAAAAGATGATTCCTCTATAGAGTGGATGAAGGGAGGGGAAAAAATAGAAAGGAAGAACTGCCAGTACACAGGCTGTTTCCCATCCTATGGGCAGAAGCATCATAGGTACAATTTTGTTGGGGATCAGGTGCTGCAGAACAGCTCTGCACCTCTCTGCTTCAGTTGGCTTGTACTAAGAATCCCTTAGAGGGAATTCATGAAGAATAGAGAGGATTGGTGGCGAAGTGATATTTCTGGTTCGCTGAGCTTTTTGTGGGTTTTGGCTGTTCTGTGTTGCAGTATTTGTAGTTCTCTTACCTCTGAATGGCACTGTTAATTTCTCTTTTGGGTGATTTTTCACACAAGGGCTAATCGCACGGTTCTGTAAATTATATTAACTTATTTGCCTAACTTGGTCTGCACTGAGTAGCACGGATGTTCTGCAATTCTTGGCTGTGTGATGGTGCTGCATTTGGAAACATGTCTGAGACATCTGAAAAGCATTATTTGGATTATGCATGCCGAAGCATCTAATCTTACCTTTAGGACCTGGTAACTAAATCATGCTTGTTCTCACCCGGGTGCAGTGAGCATATTTTCCCCAGCATGGCACTGCCTGTTGTTACACAATAAGTTGTACAACATCAAGTTTAGATGTTGTAATAACACAAGTAAAAACTACAGTAGCATTGCCTTGCCAGCCTGAGCTGCAGGGCTCAGCCTAGCTTCACTCTAGTCGTTCTTGCATTATTATGCAAAACAATCATTATTATTTTGTAATTTTAATTATGGCTGGGACCATGGAGAATAAAACCAAGTTTTTTACTTGTTAGATGCTTCTTTTAGTTTTAAAGTCACAAATGGATGGTCACGGTGCACTTGCATGTCATTCACTTTTCCTGGAATAGATCTCTAATTGTGGAAGACATTTTAAACACTTTTTGTCTTTCTTTTTGTACTTCCAGAGTATGATTTCATCCATTGTAAATAGCACATACTATGCCAATGTGTCAGCAACCAAGTGCCAGGAGTTTGGGAGATGGTACAAAAAGTACAAGAAGATTAAAGGTAAATTGATTTTTTATGACTTTCCAAGTTCTTGAACTTCTGCTGATGGTTTGAGAGTATTTGCCTTAAGTAAAAGTGATAATAGGCTGTAATAATATTAGTGAATTTGTCTACAAAGAGGGCACAGTCACAGCACATTTGAAATTAAATCTGATACTCTGCAAACAAGGCTGGTATGAAAGTACAGGGCACTTAAAACATGCTTGAAATATCCCATTTAGTTGTGCTGAAAGATCAACTGTGTTTTGAATTAAGCTAAAACGTTCTGGGGAAAAAAAATGTTCCAGTATCTCAGGATTTGAAAGTTAAACTGCTGTGTAAATTACCTTAGTTGCATTTTATTCATGAGAGCTGAAAAACATCCATCTAAGTTACGTGTGCCCTTGTTTTCTGTTTCCAATTCTGCAAAGTGTACTGGCACTGCTGCCATGTTTTATCATGTGAATCTGGTTACCAATAGAGGATTTAATACCTGACTGTTAGGAGATGCTGCTCTAAATAACAAAGTGCCGCATCCACTAAAGTTAAGATGAAAACAGCCCATTTTATATTGTTTGTATTTTTTCTACAATGAAATTGTGTTAGCTGATCAGCAGTGAATGCCTGAGGCAGTAAAATTACTGTGTCAGTTCATCCCATACTCACTGCTGAAATGACTGATCACCTTTTAATAGTACACAAAATGATGTGAGAAGCATCCCCCATGTGTAGTTTGTTCTTTTATCCATTCTTTCCTTTGGGAAGACACTTGTGTGTGTACTCGACCATTTGTTTTGGTAGGTTTTTTGTTTTAAAATACACATGTGCTTTGAGTAGGATATTTGGGGATAGTCAAAAGCTTTTCCACAATACCTGCTGGCTCCTCTCCCCCAAATGTCCATCAGCCTTGGAGAGCAGCTTTACTCTGCGATAGGCTTTTTTTGTAGTTTTTCTCTCTTACTATACCACTGAAGGGAAGATTCGTTGTCTGAAAGAAGACATAAGCTGGTTTTGTCGTTTCTGTCTGTGATCCTTTCAGTGGCCAGGAAAATCGTAGCAGGATCCAAAACATTATGCAGAAATAGGGTAATGTCTGTGAATGTCCGGTCCTTCTTGAGAAGCCATTGTAGTTTTAGTTGCATGAAGATGAGCAGCTTCAAAGAGTCTGCCCTCTTTTTCTCTTAAACAGCTGGCATACATGCACTGTGAAAGGTTGCTTGTTTAGTTTCCGTAAGGCAGACTAGAAATCTGCATAATAATACCATGAAGAGGCTGCTGCTTGGGTTAGGAACACATGAAACAAGATTGCATGAAGTATCAGCACAAGTTCTGAGGCATCTGGTTTTCCTCTGCACGTCTGCTCTTGTGTGGAGCATACCTGTAAGAAGCTCAGGCTTGGGCTACGCAGGGATTAGATTTTCATTAGGGGATTCAAAAAAATAGAATGCTTTCTGCTAAAATTATTTATGTCTAGAAGGAAGGTTTTTCAGGTAGAAGTGGGGTAACAACGCAGATGGGGAAGTGGAGGTGTTGGTTTTCACCTACTAAAACTTCTAGGCTTGAAGTACAGATGTTGATTCAGTAATATCAGTACATAGGTCTTGTCAGTCTACAGCTTTATGACAATCAGTAAGTTTTAAAAGAAAAAGATATCTGGGTTTTTTTCTTCCTTAAAACTGATTTATATTGGTTGCCCTTTTTTTTAGTATCAATTACCATTTATCATCAATTCAGGCACTTGGAGATCTTTGTGTGAAACTGGAAGCAAAGCCCAACTCCTTATTAATGTGTTGAAATGAATGTGTTTTCTGCGTTCACGTATGATCATCTGAGCTTCTGTTTTATCCCTTTCCCTTTCATTTTCTCTTAAAAAAAAAAAAAAAAAAATCGCAAAAATAGCATTAGGGATACCAAACTGTTGCCAGTCTTTGTGCTGCTGCAGCTATGGCAGTGCTGGAAGCCTGCTGTATGTGTGATGCATTGATGATCTCTAATTCATGTCTTTAAATCATGCAGTCTGTGGTTGAGTGTTCTACTGCTTGGTACAAGTA
This sequence comes from Micropsitta finschii, assembly GCA_034783455.1. Classification (NCBI taxonomy): domain Eukaryota; kingdom Metazoa; phylum Chordata; class Aves; order Psittaciformes; family Psittacidae; genus Micropsitta; species Micropsitta finschii. The sequence continues at coordinate 10,311 of JAVHNF010064926.1, forward strand.
GGTCATCTTCACTCTGTGCCTGCAGGGATGGAGCCACAGTGGGGCTCAAATCACTATTATTTCAACAGGACCTCACTGAAACAAAAATGCTAAGTGTTTGCCACTAAAGTTATGGTGAAATTCAGTTTATTATTGCACATACAGTGTTGTCAGAAGCTTGAAAGTCTTTTTACAAGCTGATTAGTAAAGAGTTCAGTGAGGAGTTAGTCCACACTTTGGATTCCTGGTCTGTTCGCTCTGCCGTGTTTCTTTGCTTTGTGTGTGAGAGCACCTGGCATATACCTCTCCCTAGAAACCATAGCTAGTTCCTCACTCTAGTGCTAGTGCAAGTGCTGTAAGGATCCAGTCTGGGTTATATGTCCTTTGCACCATTTTTGGATCAAGTGTATTCTTCACAGTATCTGTAGAATGGCATTGGCCAGATCCGTCCACCACAACCTTAGCAAATGGATCAGGAAGTCCTAA
>JAVHNF010064926.1:10875-22025 GCA_034783455.1 Micropsitta finschii
AGCTCCCTGTGTGCAGAAGAGGCACAGCACCAGCTTTCTGTCCTGGGTCCTTGGATGTGGGAGCAGAGTTCAAACGTGCATGCTCTACATCGTCTGCTGCTGTACGGCTGAGAGCTGAATGATAGAGTTTCCCTTCATTTGGAGTTTTAGGTGGTAAAGCAAGGAGTGACATGAAAATCTGTTGCTGCGATTCAAAGCTCCCTGTGTGCAGAAAAAGCAGAATGAAACCTCAATCAAAAGGTCAAGGATCCAAACCTGAAGAGTTTGCCAGATAACTCGGTATCTGTGCTATTCAAAGAGACACAGCCAGTCGCTGCTGTTTGGAAGTGTATGTGTGTGTTAGGAGGAGGAGAAAAAGGAAGGTTAAGGTATGTGTGAAGTAAACACAAGCTGCTATAAAGCAGTTCAAGTGGTGTTGATTCATCAAGCATATGAGTGGGAGAGAAAACAAAGAGTCTATGGCAGGTACAGTGGTGCATGGAGAATAAACAGCCATACAACTTCAGGGCAGTAATCTAAACCCCCTGGAAACAGAAAGACTTCAGCACTTCTTTGGGTAGTTTCAATTTCTCATCATTTCTGTTTTCATCTCATTTTGTTTCTTTCCTGTAGCCAGATATTCATGCAGGACAGCTCAGTTAGTATGCAAAATCAATGACTTCAGTTACATGCTTCAGTCATCGCATGCTCCTTTAGTAATAACTTTAAAAATGGACTTAGTTTTCCCATGAAGGTGGATGGATGATGCAGCAATTAATATTTTTAGGTTACAATCTGAATAGATAGAGTAAAAACTATAATTTAGAGTCTTTGGGACCAGCACCCATATCTATGTGTAACTCTAAAGGCAGTTATTAGAAAGTAAAAGCAAAAAACAGTTCACATGGGCTATGGCGAATGCAAGATTGGAAGGGGCTTCAAAATAACTTTACTGATGTTGCAAACTAGATGCAGCCTACAGTGTTAAATGTGTTTCCTATTATCTGCTAATGTCTGTTTTAATAAAACAGTGGGAACTAAATGGTTGCTTCTTAATCAAAACCATGATTTCCTAAACATAAGCTATGTGATTCTGTTACAAATTGCCACATATAGATCTCCTAGGTCAAACTTTTTTCCTTTCTCATAGAAATAAATAAACAGTAAAATAATTGTACACTCTGGAAGATCAAAGTAATTGCAACTGAAGCCAGGCAAAAATAAGTTCTCTGGAAAAAGGAAGAAAAAAGAGAGAAAAGCATCAGGTTGCCGAGTCTATAGTTAATGTTTAAATAAATAGAAGAAAGTGAACGATCAATAATTTGACATCATCAGCAACAGATGTAAAAAGCTGCATACAAATAGAACGCTATCAGATCTCAAGTAAACATTCTCAGTGTGCATTCTGTTGAACTCACCAAAAAGACAGCTAAACTATTTATGCTTGTAATTTAAACGAAGTTTTCAGTTGGTTCAGCTCAGCATGGTAATTTTGTCTTGTGTCAAGACGATGCTAGAATAAAATTCTGCTTGAATTTTTCCTCCCACCCTGCCACAGCCCCTTAAGGTTTTAAGATATTCACAGTTTACTCAGCAGCACGAGAGTTAGTATACAGACAGATTCAGGAATTGGCTGGTGTGAGGATGGAGGCTTTTTGTCTCCTTCTGGCTCTGAGCCTACCACTTGGGATACATGTGAAGACATGAGTGAGTTTGTGACAGGCTGTCCACTCTTTCCGGTCTCCTTGGGATACACATATATATTTGAAGGAGAGGTTGTATTAACACAGTTCGAATGGATGATGTACAGTAGTTCAGAAACAGAAAGCTGACGGTTCTTCTGTGAACATTTCTCTTCCCCTCATGGACGTGCGTAACCATTTTGGGGGTAATTAAGCCTTTTCGTTTGTATTGTAATCCTTTTTTCCCAGAATATGCACTGTAGATGAATAGAATATTACAGTGTAAAGCCTTTTTAAACTCCTGTTACTTACTTTTTAACTTCCTTATTTTTGAAGGAATGCAAGGTGTTTGATTACACACCTTGTGCGTACATGACGGGGTGTTAAGCGTGTTTAAACCTACTTGAATGAAGAATCAGAATTCCCCCTTTTTAATGAAGGTTACTTATCGAGTGTTGACAACTGTGACATCCATGGCTTAGTGCAACGGTTCTCAAACCATCTTTCTCCTGGCCAGCCCCATGGGGATGTTCTGGCAATTGAGAACCACTTGTCTGGTTTCTCTAGCTGCTGAACTTGCTGAAGCTGAGAGAAGGTATTCAACATTGTTGAAATCCAGGATCTGAGTATTGTTTAAAAGGCCTGCTTCGGTTCTTAATTTAATTCACAAACAGATGCACAAATAAAAATAGCACTTTGTAAGTAACTGTATATATCTATGTCCGTATGGAGAGAAGCATTTCAGAACTTTGCCATGCAACACAGTTCATTGTCAAGGGATCGAAGCTGTACCAGTTACGTACTCATTGCCCAGTGTTTTGGGTTTGTAGCGTTTTGAATATTTTTTAGCTCTTTTTCTCAATAGATATTTCACTTCCAAGTGTCATGCTTTCTATTTTTACCAGAAGGACTATCACTGTATCAGAATTCTTTCACAACTAAAACTCTTTTAACTGGTGTGAATTTTTTCTTTTTGCCTGATGACACAACTTAGCTGGGTGGGAGGAAGCAAGGAAGGCAGAGGGGCGAAATAAATACATTGTGAACTTAAAAATAAAAAGACATATTTTCTTTGTCTGCATATTAAGAACATTTCATCTTTGCTCCTGTCATCAGTGTCTGTCAAAATATAGCTTTCTGTGGATGTGAGTTTTGAGACTGTGGCTGTCTCAAAGTTTTTGTGGAATGGTGAGGCTTTTCAGTGTAAAGGAGGAAGGCTCAGTTATTTCTATTTCAACAGATCAGGAATATAAGAAAAAGCTTCCTTAAACTGAGAATGTGTTTTGGCTGCTCTTTGATTTTTCCAATATTACTGATTTGTTGTTTGTGTGCAGTTTTATTCTTGAAAGTATGTTTGCTTACTTCCCATAATGGATAGACAGAGCAATCTGTTTTCTTATAATGTGTTTTAGAGGCTGTTGTAGGTTGAAAGAGGTTAGAAGCGGGATTCAGAAGGGCTCCCAGCTTTCTTATTTCCAGGCTGAAGGAACCTAGGATTGCAGAGTGGTGATAATGCCAGTGCGAATCTGGGGAATATTGTCATTGTCTGCTCCAAGGAATAGTTTTTAATTGTTCCTCTGAAGCAGATGTTGTGGAAGCCTCATGAAAAGGCACACCAGATAATTCCCAAGCATTGGTTTTGACTTCTAAAAATATCCTGCTTATTGATACATGCATGTGTATGTATCTCTCTCTCTGTAAATAGAGGGATTTATGTATGTATAGATACACATACATAGATCATGACCTTTTTCCTTTTTAACTAACAAGCAGAAATATTATGGAGGCAGAAATGTTAAGCTTTTTAAGAAGAGATCATTTTATGCCTTGTTTGGATATTAGTCGTGGCTCTGGCACTAAAACCAGTTAGGGTCATTCAGGTTAGCTGTGTGGCTCTTCACATTACTGTAATTTTTCCTTTTCTTACTTTTACACTTCTGACTGTGTATTTATTTCACTAAAAATAGGACATTCCTCACTTTCTTAAGGAAAGAAAATAGCATCATTTGCAGGCAAGATTTTCAGTATTGAGGTGACATACATGACCTGAAGATCATCTGTGCCTCAGAGACATGCTCTTAGCCTATGGCCTGCTGTGCTATTTTACGAAGGGAGTAGTTCATCAGTTTGCACTGATCATGAAGAAAATGTAGCATCTCTCTTTGAATCTAGGTGTAATGTTGTCAAGATTCAGCAAGGGTTATAGACCCCTTGACTGCTGTTTTCCACGCCCACACTAGCATTTTGTGTTTCAGCATTGTCCCTGATGTTAAATGCCAGTTTGGGGGATTTGAGCGTGTGTATTGTTAAGAAACAATCTAGCCACTGCAGTGCGTTCCAGGGGCTTTGAGTTGTGGCCCTCTTGGCTATTCCTCTCTGTAAGGAGAATTAAAACACACCATTTGGTGGGGTTTTGGTTTGGTTTGGTTTTTTACTTAACTATTATCTGCAGAAAACGCATATATGATTTTCAGCTTTTCAGAATGTCTTGTGTATCTTCTGGCCCTTTTGGAGCAGTGGCTCTCACTCTTAATAGCACACGTGTCACGGCAGAAGGTTATGTGCAGCTAGCTGAACATCTCTTGCGCGCGCGTGTGGCTGGAGCTGCAGCCGTTGTTGCTTTGGGGAACGTATGTCAGTGTGATAAAGGTTGGAAGCTTTTCTGTAGAGAAACTGCCTAGCCACTTGTCCTGTGTCTTGCCCTTGCCATGCAGGCACATTGGACCTGTTTTAATTAGGAGATGGTGACCAAAGCTGCTCAAATGATGTCACTCAATTTTATAGTTTTCAAATGTCTTGTGTTCCAAGTACAGAGCTTGCAACAGACTGGTTGTGTGCTGAGGCTGAGGTGTCTGCCTAGTCACTTTTGTATTCTTAGTACCTGGTCACTTTTGTATCCTTAGCAAAGGATGATTGTCTTCATTTTCTGAAAAACAAACACTTCTTTATTTTAATCTGTAGAATCTCAAAATTAATTTTTCCCTTATATTTAAAAAAACTATTTTTGTGTGCTGCCAAGCAATGACGTGTTAGCTCAAAAGAAAAGGAATTCTTAGAAAGTAAGCATTAGTGGAGATTAGCTTGGAACAGGAGGAAAACATGAAGCTTAGATACAGACATAAGCTTTGGAAGCTGTGATGTGGCTGTGATCCCATGGATTTAATAGAATACATACCTCTGAAAGCAGAATTGAGTTCTGTTCACTTGAAGTATCTGAAGAGTTTATATGTCTGCCTTAATGATGTTTGTGTTCTGTCTCATTCCTTTCATCACCTCTGATGTTACGAGTCAGGAAGAGATGCGTACGTATCTCCTGGAGGGATTGCACAATGGACTGGGTGTTCTAGGAGGTTTGCACCTCCCTCTCAAGGTGCCCACAAGAGGTTAGTGCTTAAATAACAGGACAGACTTCTGTCACAGTAGTTTGACAGGAAGGGAGGTATTTTTATATCAAATGAGAACATCCGTCCATCTAAACCAGTACTCTGTTTATCCGTTGGACAGTTCTGAGTAATATTTCCCTGCTTCTCCTTTTCTGTTTCACCTGACCAACGTTCATGCATTAGATCACGTGTTGACTAAAGCACCTTCAGTGTAACATTTTTCCCTGCCAGATGGATCTGGCATGTGCTGCCTACAAATGATGTTAATGTGATTATGAGGAACTGAGTTTGTGCTTCTATGTGCACTCTTGAACCTGGATAGTAACCCAAAAATAATCTAGAAAAATAAGATCATGGATTAGCTTCTTCTTTTCTGAAAAGCGTCTTTGGAAGCAATGCAGTCCAGAGACAGCCCATGGGAAGATTATGACTTAAGCAGAACTAGTAGAAGACGTGTTAGCATCTCTGTGTCCCAAAGAATGACTTGGACCTAGCCTTCAGGACAAGGAAAGGAGAAGGTCAGCTGCACGCAGAGTCACTGATGCTAGTAGACTCTACCCAGTTCACCTGAAACTGATGCTGATCAAAGGCCCACTTTTAATGATGGTTCTTCTAATTACAAAACTAGAGATTTGTGCTTTGGTAGGAACTGAATGATTTGCAGTTGAGAACAGACAATGGCCTTTTCTGTCTGTTTTCCATTAGGCTTGGATAAAGCTGTGGGTAGCCCTTGCTACCCACAGCTAGAAGCCAGACAATTTATGTTTGTGCTCTATAGCTATTTTGAGGTTTTTTTGCTATCTTGCAGGATAGAGGAAGGGAAAGGTTTTAAAAGTTACAGCTTCTTATCAAGTTAGCCTCTTCAGTCAGCCTGCTTTTTCTCCAGTCCTGGCTTGCAGGCCCAGGCAGAGATCAGGCAGTGAATGAAGTCAGTGAACAACTTTGAGTAAATACAAAGATTAGATCTTGAATGAAAAAAAGACTCCTCAGACCAGCCCTTTGCACTGAAGTGGTTAAATGGTCTGTGATTAAAAGAAATAAGTAATTATCCTAATTATAGATGAAAAGATACAGAATTGCCACTTTAAAAGCACCTCCTGTACTCTGGAGCGGTTCTGTTATTTACAAAGTGGTAGTTCATAACTACATAGCATAAGCAGGAGGGCACCCTCTCGGTGTGGTGCAGCAGCCCTGTCCCTCAGAGGTAGAGGGTGGTACCATGCTGGAGAGCGCTTTGTCTCCCAAGCACCGCTCCAAAGTTCAGGTCTTGCTTCAGTGAGTAGGATGGTGCTAAGCCAGGAGAAATTGTGGGAACCTTTGTATCTCAAGCTTAGCACAGGGCAGACCAGGGTTCACAGAGTTCTCCCCGCTTGGCTGTGACCGCCGCTGGTAATGGCTTTTATGTTCACCAGGTTTTAAATAATAAATAAAACAAAGAAGCAAACTGTGAAGCACTAGAGAACAGCCCTGGGTGGTGACATCCTGTCACAACTGAAGCATGGCAATTCTGCTGGCTAGTAACTTATTACAAAACATTACCAGCCTCTTCCTTCTCTGAGGCAAAGTGCCCCTTTGTTTGTGGGACTGAAAAGTTCAGGACTTGCTGGGTCATGGGTGCTAGCGGGATCTCTCTGTCTCCACTGCAGTGCAGTGCTGGGAGATGTTAAAATGCTCTTGCTCTCCCTAATGCATCCGTTATTGTGCATAGGAATTTGGTTTCTACTGCTGTCAGTCAATTTAGTGCCACTCATAAGCCCTAAATGCCCCACAGGCTGTTTGTCAGAATGTTCTTATTAACAGCTCGGTGAAAATAAAGGGTGAGGGGAAGGGAAGGTGGAGAAATAAATCTTATTTTAAATCTTCTGAGCTGGTTTTATTTCAAATGGAAAGTTGCATGCGGACCACCCCAAGCTATTGTGCTGCAGACTGTGTCAGCTGCTTGACTGTGCAAGGAATATTAGGGTAGAGGTTAAGAGCATCATACAGGGGAAGGGTGCACTGCATTCCTTTTGTGCTGTATCCAGGAAATTTCTAACTCAGTAAGGAGTTGAAGTACATCGACACACGTGGTAATCATTATGAGAAGAGAAAGGAACATTTGAATTTGACAATTTTCTGCTCCCATTCTGGGGATTACGTTGTTTTCTGACTGTCTTGTAGAGATAGTGGCATGTTGTAGAGGGGGTATAGGACAACAATGGGCAGATGCTATTCTGGCATGCTCCGAGAGCTGCTTCCTGAGCTTAGCACAGTACCTTGTTGTCCAGACACCTTGTATGTGGGCCTAGTGTACGGCTTCAGAGGGGTGGGTAGCTCTGAAATGACAGTTGTACTCGGTTTAAAAGAGCTCTTCAAGCAAAGAGCTGCAGAATCACATACCAGGCAGCGCGACACAGGGAGAAAAGGGAACTGCTGCCATATCTTTTGCTGTGGTCACTCCACAGATGGAGGTGGCAACAGCCTCCTGAACCAGCTTTTGTTCAGCTAGCACAGGCAGCTCTAGCAGAGGACATGTATCAGCAGCACTTGAACATAGACAGCACATGTCCATGGAGCCCCTTCTTTCCCATTTTAAGGTCCTTCTGCCCTGTCTTCACTGCTTTGTATTCCAATATATTCAGGTGCCAACTGGTTCATACAAGACAACAAGAGCTGTAAATGTATCCCCAGTTTGAGTGGAGCAATAGCAAAAAAAGGAAGGATAATGGGGTAGGAACACGGAAAATGGAGGATGCAAGTGGAAAATCCTTTTTCGGGAAGATCTGAGGCAGAACATTGGTGTCACAGCAGCTTTGTGGCTCCTGTATTCCTTTTTTCTTAGAGCATTGCCAGCAAGCTGGCCTGTCTCCCAGGGCAGTGCCAGTCTTCATCTTGGAATTGTCTCAGGCTTGCTCCTGTCTGGCCCCAGAGAGTTTTACCAATCCATAGTTACCAAAGAACAACAGGGAATCTGATATGAGCAATGTGTTAGAGAAGGAAACAGTCTTGAGGAGTTGAGTAATGCACATTTTTTCCATCCAGCGTAACTGTTAATGGTAACCTTTTATTATTGAAGTGGTTGAAGTGACTAGAATCTGGTGTGTTTATTGGGAGTATATACATGGCTGTATAGCCTAATGTGATCGGAAAAGGAAACTGATAATAAGGGAAAAATACACCTATGGAAGCAAGTCAGGTGATGGCTCTGTGTAATTCCAAGTAGCACTGCAGAGATTAACAGCCTGGCAGCCTTTTCATCTTAAACTTTATTTTTATAGGGGTTTATAACTTGGCACTAATGTCAGCAGTGGGTGGAAACTTGGCAAATGTGGTTCAGCCCAGAAAGTGAATGTTATTTATGTTTATTTCTCACCAAGTTTTCAAAAACACTTGGTTACTGTTTTTGCTTTTTTTTTGACTTGTGTTCGAACAAGTAGTGATTTGTTGGTTCCAGTGACTTATTCTATGTATGTCTCTTGAACTACAAAATAGCTCAGAACTTAGTTCAGCTCTTCTGAAACTCCTGGTGAAAGGACTCTAGACTTCTCAGGGTGTAAATGAAAACTGAAAGTAGTTCTGATTGTATTTTCTCATAGCAGGGTGCTCCGAGTATTTCATGTACACTGAGCAACATCTTTAGTCTATTTACACCAGGTTAATTCCTGATTGCCAAGTAGCTACTGCACCTTCGGAATTACTGTGTTCAGTTTTGCTGGCAATTGTGTGTGTTTAATGGCATTTCTTAGGTGCAGGCTTACTGCAGGGAGCTGAGGAGAAAATAGGATAGCCACATGGACCCTGAATTGTCCATGCTGCAGGATGTGGTCTGGGGCTGTGACCAAAGCAGCTTCTCTTCCCCACTCCCCTGCCCACATACAACATCTGTATATCAACTCTGTGTTCATCCTTGATATCAACACTGCTCATATGTCCCATTTCACATTGATTTAATGGTTGTTCCTAGTGGTTGAGAGCTTTCTGTACCTGCTTGTTAGGGAGGCCTTGGAATAGAAGTTTTCAGTATTTTCAGCAAACTGAAGTACTGCATTGTGTCTCTGGCAACCTTTGTGTATAGTGGTTGTGTATTACACATACTGCATTGCATTTCATAGTTGAAATGTGCTGTACAAACATGCACTTAGTTAGAAAATCAGTCGGGTTGAAACATTTACTTTTGTGAAAAATGGAATTAATCATTTTCTCAGAAATCTGTAGCTTTTTATTTTGAAAATTATGGAAAGCAATTATTTTGTAGAAGGTTAAAGATGATGTGGGTATTTCCTCTGAAAACATGGGAAGAGCGAGTGAAAATTTCTTGCAAGTAAATTCTGGGTACTCATTCACCTAGTTGTAAAATTCAGTACTTGTGATGATCTGGAATGACAGCTCTACAGACAGTAATTGTGTGCGTTTGTGTGTATTCAGGGCATGACTCCCTCCCCAGTGAGAATTCAACCCTCTCTGTCTGAGATGAACCCTGGAAGGTGGAAAGAGCTGTCCTTCTATTTAGAAGGAAACAGAGAAAGTCATCAGCAAACTGTCATCCTGAGTATGAACTGGGGAAAGCTTCAAAGCGTTATATAGATTAAGTTTAAAAACAGAGTCCAAAGCCTTGTACAGTTGTTAATCATTGCACAAGTTATTATAGTATAATAGCATTTATGAAGTAAATCTTGTTATTTGCTGAGAGCAATACAGGGATGAGGTAGTAGTCTTATAGTTGTATGGTATGTGTCCCTGAACACTTTTATATCAGACCATTATATAAATGCCTATCCAATTCCATGTAATGAGGCTCATGGAATCTACAACCTACTGTAAAATGACTTCTGATTACTTAAAATTATTGAAGCAGCACTTTTATTTATGTACTTTTTAAACTTAATTTTGTATTTTAAATACTACTTTTAGAGGAAATTTAGTTCTGTAATATGCACATTCAGTTTTTCAGTTACATGAAAAGATACTGTGATTTTGCTGACATAAGATACTGAAAAGGGACAATATGTATCGGTATATAAAATTACATTATATGCATTTTGTGTGCAGTGTTTTCTGTAGCATGGTGTCACTTAGAGATCGTGGGTCTTTGTTGTGCTAAACAAAGGTTTTTGAGGAGAGTGAAGTCACTTTCTTTACAGTGGGCATTCATGCAGAGATGGTTTAAGGTTTCTGGACAGACTCATAGTGATGAAGCTTTGGGTATAGGAACTATTGCTTTACAATTTTCTCATGTGTGAATTGCATGGTTTCGTAGCATGCTTTCACACAAGCAACATGATTCTGCTCTATTGCTCCCGAGTGAATCGATGTTACCAGATAACTTTATTCACACAGAATGCAAGGTAGAGTTTGAGTTATAATAGTTGCTGAGTTTGTAATGAGAAGCAGTTCCATGAGCTGCACAGGGAATGGTCTGGTTCCCATTGGGTTTATGCGAGTGGATACTAATTTGGGTTTCTTTCCTTCACCTAGATGCCACTGAGTCTGAAACATTGACTCCTGATAAGTATTATCCAGTTTGCTGTGACATACTCAAAAGTTTGTGACATTTTAAGTGGAAATGTCCAAGCTTGTTTCTTTAGGAAATGAGGTTTGAGAAGATACCTGCTACTGGTTTGATAAGGAGGTCTAACTGAGCATTGGGTGGTGCCTGAGAAGTCAGAAAGAATGTTATTTATTGTTGTTGCTTTTACTTTGTGCTGCTTTTGCTTATGTTTCAGTGAAGCTTTTACACAAGTGTAGATGTGCAAACTAAGCAGGTGCTGTTGCATAGAGTCACCTGCAGTAACCCTTGCCCTAACAGTCCTCTTGTAAGTGCAAACTGGAATGACAGCAAACAAATTTTTCTCTTTTAACAGTGGAAAGAGTGGAAAGAGAAAACCTTTCAGACTATTGTGTTCTTGGTCAACGTCCCATGCACTTACCAAATATCAACCAGCTGGCAACCTTGGGAAAAACTAATGAACAGTCTCCTCATAACCAAATTCACCACAGTACTCCAATCAGAAACCAAGTGCCAACGATGCAGACAATGATAAACCCTGGGCTCCTGCCTCCTCAGATGTGGTTGTCAACTTGAAACACACATGTTCTGCTCACTGTTCTGCTGTTCAGCACAGTGCCT